>JAQGBJ010003199.1:0-13462 GCA_034698345.1 Sphaeridia pumilis
TCCCGTGCCGGGAATCGAACCCGGGCCTGCTGGGTGAGAGCCAGCTATCCTAGCCACTAGACCACACGGGAGTGGTTAGAATGACACTATACGAAAATTCTCTAGATTCGGCTAGAAACATGTATACGAGGGCAATGTAGGAAATCCAAAGTTGGGTTCATATTTTTTTAACAGAGATTGCTATATTGCTATAATGAATCTGTTATACTAAGATTCCTAATGTCGGAAACAACAAACGGCTATTGAAAGAAAAATCAAAATATACGTGTACATTTTAATTGCAAGTTAGGCAACCTTTACAGAATACCTTAATTTATGGCATGAACAGTCGAAACACCCGAACATTTTAGCTGATTCTCAAAACGTATGGACTATGACAACCGGACAAAAAGTTTGTGATAACTTAATCTCAACATGAGATGAAGATAAAATGATACAGCACAATTCTCAATCACGAAAAAGCACTTCACTTTGTACCCTGCCGGTCATTGCTAACTCCTGCACCTATGACTGTGACTTACAAAGATTTTCAACTTTCAAAAAGCAATTTCATACATGTATGACATGATTATTTCCTACTGCTTAACTGTAACAAGCATTTGACAAAAAAACTGGCGTACAGACTAACACTACAATAAAGACGAGCTACGTATTTTGCTATGCGTAAAAATCAACTGGGGTGAGTCCAGAAATAAATGGAAATAATGTAATAAAGAATTGATTGATTGAATTTGGGGTAAAGCTCCACAGTATATAGTTTCTGTAATCAGCTACAAAGACTGACACAATTAAAACAAGAGTGGACATGCATCATAGAAAAAATACGATGCCCCAGGCAGCAAGTCGCTGATTGATCGACATAGTTGTTACTATCTAGCGATTGGTCTACTCTAAGAATATAGCAGAGCTCAGTCAGACAGATGTAGTACTGCGAAATCAATACGGGTATCGGTCAGATTTATATATCGACGAGAAATATTTCCGCTGTTACCGAATCTCGTTTTCACTAACGGACATGACTGGTCACATCAGTTCATGTCCGTCTCCTGCACGAGCAACATCTCCTTTGACAATTAAGTTGCTGACTGGATTTATAGGTAAGAAAAGCTTGCTAACCTTCTTCATGATTATAAATTGGTGATTACTGATTTTTAAATAAGTAAGTACATATCCGTATATTCTGGCTTTTCCCCAGGTCGCTGCTTCCGGATTTTCAACTGTGGATTCGATGGCTTATGGTTTCAAGTCGTGGACTTGGCCTGGATCTAATGCTAATGGATGATTGATTAACTAATGAATCTCTTTTTTCTTCAATGTTTTTCAATTTTTCATTAACCCCCTAGTTCTATAAAATTGAAAACGGCGGAGTAGAATGAGCAGAAGATATCTGACCGAGTACTAACTGAGCGATCCCTGACCGATTCTACCTCCAAAATCTGCGCTACGTTGCAGCTATGTATCCTTGATCTTCACTGATAGATTTCTCGCAGATATAGTCAGCGACTCAGCGGTCACGTACTTAGCACAAATCTCTACATAGATTTCGGAGATACTGGTCGAAGAGTCGCCAAATGGGCATCTCTGCGATATCTCTCAGAATCTACCAAGTTGGATTCATGGGTGGTGCATAAATTCAGCTCGCGAGGTGACATCTAACTAATTTATGCCCTTCATTTCGACTGCTGTGAAGCAATATACTGCTTGTCCGGTCCGCGTCCACGATGAGGGATACTTTCTCCGTTATGGCGAGATTCTTGACCATTTTGAACCGGTCCTTGGTAGTCGGAATCTTGGATCTGACGAACCGTCGCAATACCTCGTGCAAATTGGACTTGTTCCCCGTTTCCTCCGTCCTCCTAGAAATTTCAATGGTAGATTTAGATTTAATATTACAGAAAAAATTCGTCCACTAATTCAAATCAATAATTACCTTCAAAAGAGCACATTGAGGGCTACGGGTGTAGCGCTCTGTCGCCAACACTGCAGGCATTTCGTTTGAGGTTGCGTAGTTATGATGATTTCGGATTTCTCGTTGGGATGATAGAACCACCGTAGCTGCAGGATTCGAAGACCGAGAAACTGTTTCTACTCTGGAGACAGTGCCATTCAAATTACGACGAAGGACATTCATTTCATGGGGAATGAAGTTTACTGGTTGAGCCATGACAGTATTGCCCCGGTACACCATCTCAACAGGCAAGGGTGGTCCTCCTTGTTGCTGAATACGGGGACGCTGATGAGCAAAAAGAAGTTCAGAATTGTCTCCAGACGCTTGCAGGACTGCTGGGGCATAAACGGAATTCTGATTCTGGCTGGGGGCCAACCATTGACTGGGATGAGCAGCCGTGTACATCAACTGGACATGGCCGTTATCGTCCGGTGTTCCGACTCCTGCGGCTTCAGCATACAAGAGCTTAAGACCGCTTGACCTTCCTTCATTTGCGGCGGATGGAGCCTCAGCCTGTGAGCAGCAGAACGAACATAATGCTACATGCTATCTTATGAATCGGATTCGTAAGCGGTATCACCATTCTGATAAACAAATCTTACTGGAGGTTGAGCCTGATATTGTGCTGTGGATGAAGATGGGCCAGCTTCTGGACTGAGGGAAGTATAATAGGTAATTGTTTTCCCACTAGCCGCGTCCACAATCCTTGCTGGGGCTTGACTGGTTGTAGCATATCGAACGTGACTTTCCCGGATAACTTCAGTCGCGAATGAATTCGAGTTGGTGTACAGTACTGTTTGTTGCGGAGAAGGGGCGGAGTGAGGATGTTGAATTACATAAACGACATGTCGATCATTACTTCCTGGTGGATAGTGGTAGTACGTCGTCGGCTTAGGAGAAAGTATCTGATGTACCGGTTGACCATTTCCATTTGTCAAAATAAGTTTTTGAGCTGGAATCTGATAGCTACGACTTCGAGGTTCCGATGCGCCATTGTCGATGTTGTCTTGGGATAGGGAACACTGAATGCCCTTTTCACACGTCTGAACTAACTTGTTGTCCTGACCCACGACTGATGCCGGCTTGGGATGCAACTTCACAGAAGACATTGATACCACTTGACTGGCGTGGTACTCTTGCTCCATGCCGGACCTGGAGTCAGTCATCAGGTCAACTCCCGCATTCATGTTACCCACGACAAGGGTTGGCTTCGACACTATCTTGACTTGAGAACTTCCGAAAGTTGGAGTGGGACGACTGTTTATTTCCCGCGCTTCTCGTTCTTCCGCTTCCCGACGATGAGCCCTACGTGTACCAGGATGCAAAGTTTTCGAATCGGGGCTTGGCGTTTTCCGTGTCGTTGTGGTTTCCGGGGAGCTCTACAAAGAAAGAATTCGATCGTCAACAAGAGGAGTATGGTTTCAAAAATTTGTTAAATCAAGACTTACAGAAGCCTGAGAACGCCAACTGCTGTCTCCTCCAATCGGAGACGCAGATGATCTTCCTTCAGCTGAAGAGGGCAGAGTTTGAAAAAGAGGAGCAGGGCCACTAGAGCAGGGGCTTGCGTTCTTGGCATTCGAGAGACCGTGAGGCCCATCATCATCAGTTAGTGTGGCCACAGACTCGCTTTCAGATGAAGCTATTGAGTAAAAACTCACAATTTGAGGTGTCATTTCTTGAATGGATGTTTCGCTCGCTTCTCTGATAAACTTCCCATCCCCAGAGAGTACGAGCGAAAAAGTTTGAGAAGTACCACCATTCTGTTCAGAGTTTTCGGCAACCTAGGAATTTTAAAATAATTCAGATTTATACGCATTAGCTATTTCAATCCTAACGTCAGAACATACCGGCTAACAGAGTAACATACCGGCTGGTGCAAATAAAGAGGATCTTCGTCGCTTTGGTGGTACTCGGATTGACCTAGAATACCATCAAAAAATGGAAATCTGCAGCACAAACAAAACATTTTGAGCTTTTTAGAGACTAACCTTGAAATTTTGCTTTTAGGTCTTGGGATGGCGTTGGAGAAATGTCCGCTGTAATGACAACTCCTTCTTCGGAAGCCAGGGGTACATAATCAGCAAGGGATATAAGCTTTACTCCTGCTTTAGAAGTATTCGGGCATTTGTTCAGCTTAGCACCTAATATGCTCGGCTTGCGTTGTGCAGAAGCGGCAGCGGCTTTAGCTTCGTTCTTCTTGGCCATGTACTCGGCAGCAGCTTCATTAGCAAGCTGTTTTGCCACTTCTCTCGGCTGATTATGAGTGTTCTTTATGTGACGATCAAGGTTATCCTTCCTCCTGAAGAAAGTTTCACAGATCCAGCATTTGAAGGGTTTCTCGCCTGCAAAGATGCATATAATATTGACCATTAGAGAACGGAAAGATTAGCAAAACTATGAAGAGGAAAATACCTGAATGGATAACCAAGTGCCGATTCAAGTCCTTGCTAGTGAGAAAACCTCTCGGGCATTGCACGCAAGCATGAGGTCGCTCTGTCGAGTGAGTCCGAATGTGAAGGTCCAGAGTCCATTTCACCCCGAAATTCTTGCCACACTGATGACACTGAAAACGACGCTCTCCTAAAGGTTGAGACAAAACAAATTATTATTTGAGTTAATGTTTCCACAAAAGTTCTGATTGAATATGGATAGGACATACCAGTGTGCGTTATGACATGCTTCTTCAAGTTTGTCATGCCCGTGAAACGCTTCTCGCAGTATTGGCAAGCAAAAGGGCGCTCGCCGGTATGAAGGAGGTGATGAGACTTAAGAGCTTGAGCGTTCGCAAACCCACGGCCACATTGCTGGCACATGAAAGGCTTTTCTCCCGTATGCAACAGCATGTGCCGTGTAACTTTCCCGCGCTGATTGAACCCCTTGCCACATTCGGGACAAACATACGGCCGTTCTCCGGTATGGGTTCGAAGGTGATATTCATAATGCGATTTCGCAATGAATCCCTTACCACATTGTCCGCATTGGAACGGTTTCTCTCCTTTTTGGCAAAATTCGTGGTATTTAATCTGAACCTTGGTCCTTTAACTTCCTCAGGCACAAATTACACTGGTACAGGAGCGGATCTCCTGAAAGCAAGCATCAATCAATCAATATGTGATATGTTCAACGTAATATGTTCTATTCCGAAATACGTAAAATCTAGCCCACCTCTAAGAACAGTGATGAAGTCTGGGATGGTGATCGGATTGCGTTTCTTTTTCTTAACCTCCGGCTGCGTTAAAGTACCAGGCTGGTTGTCGTGGTCGATATCATCAACTTCTAATTCATCATTTTCATCCATGCTGCTGGAACTCCTGGAAGCCTCAGTCGGCTTTAGCTTGACATCCTTAGTAGAAGCACGGCTAGGAATCTTGCTCGCAAACAGCTTCGGTCTATCCTTTGATGGCGCTACTGACCGATTCGCTCCAGACTGGGACGAGGAACTCTTCTGAGCACCTTTGCTACTAGTAGGAAAAGTCATTATGTATTCGGCATCCCGTGGATTATGACTTGTTGAGTTGCTGATGTTTTCGATCGTAGCGGTTCGCTTCCTGGCATGAACAGCTGTCTCGACAAGCTTCGTAGCAGCGCTTGGTTTTTCAGAAGCGCTACTTTCTGAAGACACACTTCTTCTTCCGGGTTCTCCAGTAGTATATGACGCAGCCCAAGGTTTCAACGTTTCAGAAAACTTCTTCCGTCGATTAGGTACTTGTCCAAGCTCTTCAGTGAAACTTGGCGGATATCTTCCTTCTGCAACTGGAATCTGCGGTATTAAGTGGGGAGGTCCACCTGTCAAAGGTTAATCAAAATTAGTCTCCAAAGCTCGGCAATTCTCGTTCATCCCACCCTAGAAATTTAAACTTACTCATACCAGCACGTTTTGGAGCCACGCACTGAGTGCAGCTGTCCTTGGTACTCAAACAATGCTTGCATTTGTGATGGCCACATGTGTCCGTAACGTACCGGAAGTTTGGCGCATTGTATTGCATTAGACACTCAGGGCATGAATTGGCAGAATCTTTAAACAAAAAATACCCAATTTGATAGTGTTCCAAAATACAGTTTTTGATCAGCCATTCACTACAATACTCACGCTTAAATTTGAATTGACGAAGTCCACCTTGTTGCTGTAAAACAGGAGGAAAGTTGCCCGGATGAAAGGCGTCCATCTGAGGCGGCGGTACATTTCTCGGTCCTCTGCCTTCTTGCTTTCCTTTACCTCCCATGATTGCCTGCAAAACCATAAAAAGCTTTGATTAAAAACATTGAACCGAACTCCATGTCATCACCTTAGTTTAACCTTTTTCAGTCACTTTTGTCCTTAATACCAGAAGAAGATCATGTTTTCACACCGCAAAACATGCCCATATCCAGTAGCCGTCAACATTTCATCAGCCATCAGCTCGTCGTCATCATGACAAATTGCCAAAGTACGTCATCTTTAGAGAACTGATTCATATTACTGAACGGACAATACCAACTATAGACGTTACCTTTAGTGACCCAACAAATAACAAATACCTTTGCCACTTTGACTGAAAATCAACCCGACAACTTTTACCACAATAAGCCACTGGCGCTTTCTGTCGTTTAGAAATGAGCTGACACACTACCTATCTCCCTATGCTGGCTTTCACAAGAGCTGTTGAACCTGAACAGCTTCAAATTATTTATATTTAGTGCAGCTTACATTTGTTTCACCCCAAAGTACTCATCCACCATATTACATGTATTTTGCGTTCCTGGGGCCCGTCGCTGGATCAGTGGCTTATAATAATGGTCTGGAACCAGTAGAAGTCCAAAGATAATTCAGCCTCATTCAGCACTCTGTTATCACACCCAAACTATAATCTGGGATTACATTTCAAGACACCAGCAAAGCTTCTACGACGTAGAAAGTGAAAAAAAGTGAAAAATATACCTATTGTACAACCTCGCACTGACTTTTGACGACCGAAACACTTTCAAAAACGCTCATAAAAGGTTGAATCATATCTGAATAACACTAAGATCAGCAGAACTATTACAACTTTTGATGAGATTTAACCTGTTTTCAACACTACCTGGTTATAGTAAAGCCTTGGTTGTATATGAAATATTTCTGGGATTGGTTTGCGAGCTAGGGAAGTACGGGTTGAGTATCTTGAGAATCTGTGCACCGATTTCGTTCAAATTTTGAAAAATCATACCTTTTTGCGGAGATCACAGCTGCCCACCACCCCGGTTTGCGCCTAAACACTTTCCGATTCCAGCGACTTCAGAAGGAGCCTACAGTGGCTGAAACTGGTTTCGTTAAGGAATCTCATAGCCGGCTCGCGCAGGGCCAGGTTCTTCTCAAAAGAACAAATCAACAATGATAGCTATAAACCTGGAGCTCCAGCTCCAATCAAATAAACCCCCAATCAACTAGTTATCTAATCCTAACACGTATAGACTCACCTCGTCCCCAAGCCCAATCGTCCTGGTAATAGTAAGCTAACAGCGCCCAGGTACCAACTCCACTAGACAAGTAGCTCATGTTTTGAAAGGCTGGAAGCTGGTTCCAACTGTCGATCTGTGAGAGGGTCTTCAACTAGAAAAAAAAGGAATTACACTTTCCACTAACGGTATATTTTCCCTATCAGTACTTACCAAATAATGCTCATCGGAATATTTTCTCTAGTTGAACAGGACATGATCAGCTTCAAAATCCAAGAGTAGGAAAGAAACGTTGTAATACACGACTTCGGTCCAATCTGTGACGAAACACCGCTCCAGCTGCAGGAGAAAGTAATCAAATTGCTCAAACAGAGACCTGCAAAATGAAATACTCCGTCTTAAAAACGTACAGATTTGGAAACCCGAGCAAACCAATGAGACCAGTTCGAGTAGAACTCAGCAACAAGGATACCAAGTTTGAAATACTCAACAACAACATCAAAAAGCTGCAGCAAGGAATCTACAGGACAATAACGCCGGGCTGCTCAGAGAACTATTACTGAAGGGAATCCGCCAAAGGAGAACAAGAAGTACCGACACAGCAAAAGGAAGCTCCACCAGAACAAGCATTCAAAGAACACGAAGAAAAGCAGGAACCCGAAGCAACTTCAGCTGAGCAAGAAAAGACTGAAGAAAAGATCATAGCATTCCTAAATGAACAGCTTAATATGATACGTACAGATTTTAAGGGATCCTTTGAAACTCTGGATAGCACTACTAAATCATTTGACATTAGTATAGATACGATGAACATGATCATGAAACGTTGAGCAATGTCAACACCATCAATATGTATCAAAAGTGTTAAGCAATATTTCGATATATAATTGATAATTATAGTTCAATGAAATAACCCGTACTTTGTAGCGGATCCAAGCGCCCCATCCAGGCCGCCAATAGGCTCCAGATCCAGTGCCAGCGTCGCCAAGCTCCAGAGTCGGATACGCATCTGATGAGACAGACGGACAGTACCCTATTTCCACGGCAGGTAGACTCAGGCGACTCAGGCGAGCCCCTGTCGTACTTTGGAAGGATTCCAGTGTGAAGTTGGGCCATCGCCGAGCCCTCCGGACGAGAGCTCTGCTTCCTGATCCTATAAATTTGATCAAATTAATTAGTCTTTCTAGACCCCACGTTGGAACCACCAGTATCGTGTTCATCACCAGCAGTATTATTATCCACATGGTGGTCGTCTTGATGATTCTCGTGACCTTCAATTTGAGCTAAATTCGCTTTTGACAGAAGCTAAATCACGCTTCAAAATAGTCTGTAAACGAATCTGATCCTGAACACTGAATCCTCTGAAATTTTGAGATTCAAAAGTACCTTCTTTTGACATTGAAAAACTTGGTAAATTCTATCGTAACTCTTGGAGCTCCGAATTACACGTCTTCACCCTCTGCGATTGCAAAAGACTCTGACGGGTTCCTGCAGGATGGCTGTGGTTGATGGTATTGTCAGGTTCAAACATGAAAGTTTTTCGTTTTGTAACCGTTTTTTGTTGGTAACATATAGACCAGCAACTAATCTGAAACATTTACAAGTTATAGCATTAACCAATGAAATTGCTTTTAATCTGCCCATTTCATTTCTTGACATCAGATTATGCTCCTTAACGTTAGTTTCCACTAGTTGCCTTTGCAACAGCAATCATTTTAAAACATCACTTCTTCCTGCCTTTTCGATCAGATTTTTTGCTCGGAGATGATTTACTTGAGGAGCTTGGACCCTCTTGGGGCTCCAGAAACGGCATGGGCGTCGGGGCCGCCCCCTTCTCCATAGCCTTCCAGATGGACGATTCTTCTTTCCTGTGCTTGGTCCACTTGTATTCCGACAGATTGACCTCGGGCCCCTGATCCTGGATCATTTCATCCGTATCTCTGAACCGCCTCAGCATGTTGTCACTCTTTTTGCTGTTTTTCGAGTTGTCTCTTTCCCATTCAAAATCACAATTCGGAGAGAAGCATTTTCTTGTTACCTGCTTCAAAGCCATGTACTTGTCAAAGCAGTAGCTGTGAAAAAGTATTTTGCATTCCGGGCAGCGGAAACCCTGTGAATATCAAAGAAAGTTGTTACATTACATTCGATCCCTCACCCTCACTAACCAATATTAAATTTTCAATTCAGGCAAGAAACTTACGTGTAAGAGAATTCCGTTGCACATCTTGCAATGTTCAATGACATCAGGATAAACGTCGGCCAAAATCAACTCGAATTCTTTCATTGTCCGAATTCCCAGAGTTACATCATACTCATTGTTGTCGATCTGATACTTGGTCAAGTACATCTGATGAAGTAACTTGTGAACAAGGTCCTCTGCTATATGCTTTGGAGCTCGGGGGTCAATCTTGCTAATAGCATTTATACAATCGGAAATCGGCAGACAAAAATGCGTATACTTTCGCATAATCCCGTTCAACCATGCCTGGAACAACTCTAGCTCCAACTTGGTGAATGTCATCTGATGCCTGCGAGAGAATAAAAAACAGACATTCCATTTAAATTGCCCATTTACACGCAAATTCATCAAAACTGCATTATGAATCTTACTTCAAAATGGATTTTTCGGCGGTCACCAAGAATACAAAGTACTTCCTCCGGCTTATCTCACATGTGGCAGACTTTATTGCCATGTTGAATGGATTCAGTTCATTATTTAGCGTCAGCATCACTCTTCGAACCCAGTCCATGGACTGCTTTACTTCTCTGTCAGCCCGGTCCACTATGTTCATAAATATCGCTGATTAGCTTCCAAACATCTTTGATCATATTTACGCGTCGCACAATTTAATCCAGCTTTGTGTTTACCTTTCAAAGCCTCGCAAACTTTTGCAAACAACACCTTGACTCTCTCCAGGTCAACATATCCAGCCGCCATGATCCCTTGAAAAACATATTTATGGAATTCTCCATAAACTGCAGCTTCTTCCAATTTTGCGGCCCGGGCTTCTGCCGCAGCTCTTTCGTCTACCGGATGTCTGCTAGCCATTTCTGTTAATATTCGGAATCTGAAACGAATGAAAATCGGGTTTATATCATCATTTTAACAGGTCATCATCATAGTCATATTCTTAATGTCAACAAAGTATTTGAAAACTGACTTACCAGAATACAAACGAATCTGATCTTTTTTGAAGGAGTGTCTACATGAAAATAATCCACGATTTTCTGTTTTTTCAGTCACTTTCGAAATCAAGTTAATCCGCCTCGTGATATGACGTTAATCACTGAGTTTTATCAATAACTTCTGAAATTTCAACAATTATCATTTATAAATTAGCTTTTATCACCTCAAACTTTGACAGTAAACATAAAAACAATCAACACAAAAGGTGAGCTCTCTTTCACTTCAATGAGAAAGACGCCTGCTTTGTGCTCTGCTGGTGTACGACGCCGCATTGAGTGTGCGCCTTGAATGTTGTTTTTCTCCATTGAAATTCTCTTGAATTCGCCGCGGCGCCGCGCGGCCTCACGTATGAAATCCGCTATAGGTTTGCACTCAATGGTTTTTAAAACATCGTTTTTGGTTTTAATTGGAATTTCATGAACAGCCCAATAATTTTCAAAACATTTATGAGATCAACGTGTAGCATAGCTCGGATCGAATACAATGAAGGTTAAATACACGTACTCTGCCCGAATCATGCCGTACTCAAGCCCTCAACATGGATTTCAATAAGGAACGTCTTGAAACGTTGAACATTAGAAACTTTACATTTTTTAGAAACACATATTACATCATCTAACAACAATAAACCCAGAAATCGCTGTCGTGAACGAACTTGTGCTTTAAGTTGAAATGGTGGTGCGTGAAGGTTCACAAAAATCACAACCTTGTTAACTTTTACAAGCTATGAACACTCGATAGTAAGCTTAATTTAAAATTCATCCATTATACGAACCTGGTCAATCTATTCATTCAATCAACAATCAAACCTGAGATACTTTAAGTGTAGAAATCGGGATCAATCAAAGCTCGAGTTTAAAAGTTTGCTTATTAACGTTAAAACTGACTAATGGTGACGCTATAAGGAAATCAAGCATCAGCGGCATCCGAAGTTTCATATCCTACAACATGTAGATGGGAAGAATGGGAATGAGAGGAAGTTTGCTGAATAGTTCCGTCAGCTTCAGCGATAATTTTGATTGACCTATCTTCTCCGGGGTCTTCTCGTTCAACCTTGTACTCGTTAGCAATCTTGGCATTCTTTTCTTCGAGTTTCAATCTCAGTTGGCGTAGCCGGTCTTCTTTCTGTAGATTTATGGAAAAAGACAAGGATCTTGATTAGTCTCAAACATTCAAAATCCTGACATTATTAAATGGGAAACCGAGATAGGTTTTATGTACCTCTGCGAGTATTTTGGCCAGCTGTTCATTTTCAGACAGCAACTTTTGATAGCGCTCTTCTTCCTCTTTTGTGGTACCACCATCTGGAGCTGAGCTGCGGTCAGATTTTTCATTTCCTTCTCGAATAACTTCGACGATCTTTGGAACGAATACAAGTCCCATTGTTATCATTGACGAGAATATGATTGCCAAGCCGACGAAAGCAAATGAAGCGTCTTGTTGTGACGAAATAACGAGTGTCACAGGCGAAGTGATCAAGCATAATATAGCAACGTTGTAGATTGACATGGCCACTAGTCGAGAATCATTTATGTGTCTGACTTTCAGGCTTCTGGTCTCGTAAGCAAGGAAAAGTCCGAGCAGCAGCAGCAATCCTTTGAAGGCGTATGAAACTCCTGGAATGAAAGAAATCAATTGTTTAAGCATCATGCTATGTATATGTAAGAATCGGTATGTCATGCCATACCTAGCCAGATGTAATGGTGACTGGATTCGCAATGCTCCAGCTGTGGCAAAAACTTGAGGTCTTCGTTCAAATCTGTTGGATACTCATGTGGAAACTTCTCGACTTTTCGCTGAAGTGGATCCACCAAAGTCCAAATGGATAGAAAGAATATTTCAATAGCTACCATCGTTGCGACCAGCAAGTACAGCTTCCATGGTTGGATTTTGTGCTGGAATTAAAAATATTTGGTTAGTGCGTTCCTCACCGAAGAAGGGGTTTTCGACTGACCTCTACCTTTGTAGCTGACTTGTCCTTCGTTGTTAATCGGTGAACCCTCCAAACTTTCGCGAACATAGCACCATAAGCAAAGGTGAATCCGACCGACAGCAACCATTTCCGGCAAGTACACATTATCCAAAAGTTTTCCGGGCTCACAAATTGGCCATCCAAACCAACGAAGAATACTGCTAACTGACCGAGCATGAATCCGACAAGCATCAGTGAGTTGGTCACCGGGTGGGACAATTGAATAATTCTGAAAACATCTCCATACCATCAATTATGTGTTACAATTGGCATTCGCTTTCAAATGGTATCAATGCTTACTTTCTTTCTCGGTAAATATAGTTGAATACTATCAAGATGATAGACCAAATGACTCCAACTCCAGCAATCGTGGTCATGGAAATGAACAGGGGCAAGGATACAACTCTTAAGCGAATGAGCTCAATAGTACGGTCCTGAGGTACTTTCCCACCTGCAATCAATAATCCATTTGATTTCTTTTTAAAGGTCTGATGTACCCTTACAAAGTCAGACATGCTATTGAATGGATCAAGTTCATGCAACTGTCAGAGCTTAAAAATACAGTGTGCTCCATTTTGAATCCTTTTTTGTGTTTACTTTACCTGTCCATTTCTCGGCGTTGAGCCAAGTCAAATTGTTACTTTCCGTATCATAATAGCCTAGCATGACGTACTTTCCATCGATCATTTGCTCGACTTGAGTCAGTGCAATACGATCACCAGTTTCTGAGCTGAAGGCGACTTTCCCCTATAACAAAAATATTATCAGCGACCCTGTACAGCATGGACCATGAATTACTACACGTCAGGGCAATATAGTTTCTTACCGAAACTCCTTCGAATTCCGTATGTTCCATTGCATCGTAGATCTCATTCATAATTTCTTTATTAGCGTAGTTGAAATCCTCCATTTTCTTCCCCTTCTTTTTTAGCTCAAACAT
>JAQGBJ010003200.1:0-13450 GCA_034698345.1 Sphaeridia pumilis
AACGCTTCATAATTCAAGCGCCCTTGACACTTTACTCGCCGCCACACAGTCATCTTCATTTCCGTCATCGTTTCTTCTCCCCTTTTGTTCATATAAATTATCACATGCCGGGTATATATGGCTTTTATTTTCCCTCATTCAAAATTTCCCGCGCTCCTTTCTCCACTTTCAACTCTCTTTGTTTTTCTAGTAAACAAACCTAAAGTATGTTAATTTGCCTACGTAGTTTTGGTACGTCCCTTAAGTGCATTCGTCTAAAGGTGTCACGTGGTTTGAGGCGTGGCTTAAATGCAGGTATTTGCATAAGATGCAAAGCTTTTTAAAAAATTGAAAAAAGAAATTCTTCGTAGATACCCTTAAGCGGTGCTGGCGATGCAAATAATTCGTTCACAAACTTTCACCGACAGGTGCATAACCACCGACAAGTTGCGTGTAAGCTTTGGAATCAGTCACAGGAAAGTAGACAAAGTAGACAATGTCACTTGCAGTATGTCATAAAAATTGCGCAGCCGGGCTACAAATTTAAGAACGTGCGTGTAGAAACTTAAAGTCAGTTTTTGGCTGACATACTGTAAAGCGGCGTAAGCGACTTGGATACACTTGGACGTTACGTAATGACCGTTATTTGTCACTGGGTTTACGCTGGGGTTTTTAGACGGTGCTGCGAGTCTTTTAGAAGTTGTAGATTTTTAGAAACCTGGCTGGAAAGTTTGTTTGTAACTTTATGTATTTCCTGTGCGTCTGAAAAGTTGGCGCTTGGTTCGTACATGTGAGATTGTTAGACGCAATTTTTCTTTGACTTTTTGCCTTTGGTCCCTATCCGGCCGTTAGAAGCTGTTAGAATCTTGTGTGTTTAGTTCACGGAAGAAGAAGAACATAGGAGAAGAAACTTTGTTCTTTGTGAATGGGTTTACGTTGAGACTGTACTTTTTCTTTAGTTGCTTATATATACGTGAAGCGTATGTTCTTTTTTCTTCTTGTTCGAGTTCCCTTGTGCATATTTTACCTTTGATAATGGTTGTGGTCGAAGGTTGGAAATTTCAGGCGAGTCTCAGAGCCAAAACCACCCAGCGAGGCAAAATGCACCGAGTAATTAATACAAAATTTAAACAATAACCTTGACTCTATTAGGGCAAGAGAGCACATTGAGTGGCCTTTGTGAATCAAGTTGGATCGGTGGCCCAGAAGGTGGTCTACAAGTTGGAGAAAGTTAATGAGCGGACGGCTCATTATTTTTGTTTCCCCCAAAGTGCTTATATTTACGATGTTGGAGGGAGAGAAAGGAGCAACTACTTGAAGAATGAAAATTCGTTGCTACTTTTTGCCTCGCCGGGCTTTCCCGGCCAATTAATTCTTTAAGGAGATAAGAAAAGTTTTTGTTTTCCTTCTAATAGTGACTAATGATGAATGTCTCGGAAGAGGGGAAAAGTCAAGAGGAAAATATCATAAGTTGAGAGTTTTTGCCTGCGAATGTGTGTGTGGTTCCGTGAGTTTACTTTTTAAAAAGTTTTTCAAGAAAGCGCGGGCGGGCACGAAAGAAGAAAAGAGAGAGAGAAAATACAATTTTTCTGCAGAAACCCTCGAGAGACTTCCAGATGACGGAATTTCGTTAAAAGCTTTTCAGTTTGTGGGCTCACCTGAAGTAATTTTGGCGGGATCTGGAGGAATGAGTGACTCGATGTAGACAGCTTCGGACTTGCCGTGGGAGTTGGCAGCGTAGAGGACGAGGCGGAGCCAAGAACCGGGGACGAGTCCCTTGAGAAGGAAGTTTGGTGTTTCGGCGGTGAGGTTGCGACGAAGTGACCTGTTTTTTAGGTCCCACACTTCCATCACGTAGTATTCGCGGAAGACACCGTTGAGGGTGGGGTCCTGGAGGGAGGAGGGGTCGAAGTCGTCCCCGTGCATGATTTGCATAATGGGTTGGTTTTGGGTGGGGAGGGAGGGGACTTCGCGGTGGGGGTTGCAACGGACGTGGATCATTGAGATGGAGGTGTTGGCGACGGTGCAGTTGTCGAGGATCGCTGGTTTCACTGTGAAATTAATAAACAAGAAGTACCGATACTCATCTTCGAATTTTGTGGAGGCCAAGATTTTCAAATAAATTGGCGCTAAACCATAACATAATAAAACCGACTTACCAGCAGCGACCAAATGGAAGACACACGGCTGGACCTGCCGCCCAATTTCATTGGTGCCCCAACAGAGAAAGGTTCCGAAGTCGCCATCGGTGTTGGGCGTGTAGAAAAATCGACTGAGGTCCCCTTGGGAGGCGACACGGCCTTCGTAGGGAACGACGTCGGTGTGTTCGCCGGAACCATGGAATTCCCATTCGAAGTGAAGCGAAGTGGGGTTGGCTTCGACGGCGCATCGAAGGGCCAGAGTTTCGCCTTTGGAGGCTCCGACGGTGAGGCCGCCGGTTACGATGCAGACGGGAGAATCTAAAAAAAAGTGGAATGGAATACTAAGTATTAAACTAGATGTGTTGTGACATGGTTTGAACTTTGCACAAAACGGCATCAAACTGCAGCATAATTTACAAAATTACAAAACAACAGTAAAAACTTTAGATTTAGCAAATTTTTCTAGGATTACATTTGCAAATTCGGCAACCACTGATAAACTCGCCCTTGAACACCTGCAACCGTCATAAAATCCCAACCTCAACACGTCCCAGGTCGACAGAGTCATAATTTCATTCTAATCAGTTTCCCTGAATGAATACAAATTCGCCTGGTTTTCAGCTCCAAAATTCAGCTTTCTCTCACTTGGTTCCCGCCATCAAAATCAAATAAGAATTCTGCAAATTACGCTACGCTAGTTTCGGATGTATTGAAATATCAAAAGTTTCTGACCATTTGCTCATTCAAATCACGCACTCCACGTTTTATGAGCTTCACAGCTAATAACTACAAATTAGGCATGAGCTTATTCCGACTGAAGAAGGTTCTAGTTCACCCAGGAATATTGATTCCAGATGGCGCTGAAATCTCCAAATTCTTCCGCTCTCTTACAATTTTAGCTATTATCCCTCCAATTTACAAAACAAACACGAACCTTGTTAAGCTGGTCCTTAAACCTCAATATAATTTAATGTTATTTGCAAGTCTAACTGTCTCAAAATTATGTTTACTTGGATACAATGCCCAAATTTCCATGAGTTTACTACAACAGTAGCAATGAGATTTTATGAACAGAAAAGAGAGAGAGAATTTGGCCAACTTACAGAGAACGCTGAGATAGACGCCGTTGCTGGTGGTCGCTCCTTCGGAGTTGGTCGCAACGCAACTGTAGTTTCCGGTCGCCTTCCGGGTTATTCCTTGCAGGACGAGACTTTGGTTGCTCATTACTATGCCAGCTCCATTATTTTGCCGGAGTTCGTCATTCTGGCGGGTAAATAGAAAAAGTTTTCTTTGTCAACTTCAACTTGGTTGGGCTTTTGTGTATAAATTTTTGCCCCGCCGGGGTGTGTTGTCGGTTAGTTTATTTGTGACTTTCAAGTCCCTTAACTCTATGATTTTTCAGAATTGAAGAATAAGAAAAATTAAAACTTTTTGCAAGTTCGAAAGATTAGAGAAGCCTGTGGCTGTGGACGTTACTTGCCAAAGGTCAAAGGCTACGTTTTTGAAAATGACGAAAAAAAGATGCTAGACATACATGCCGTTTTAAAAAATCTAAACCTCGGACATCCCTGTGTTTAGATGGTTGTGGTGCTAGTGCATATTTTTGGAAACCGAATTGCTGCTAAGAGCTGGAAGCAAGAGCGACTCTTACGAAAAAAACAGAAATCGACAAGTCTTAGATGCCGTTTTTTGAAATTTCTGAGCCTGTAGGTGAGTCTATAGATTTACGTTTGGAATTGCTGTTTCCGTCCGAGGTTGAAACTTCGGTCATACACTTGATCGTATTTTCCCGCTCATTACTCGCAGCAATTACTTCACACGGACTTTCACTTCGCTCCATAAAACTTTCACCAAACTACTGCCCTGCGGGCTTTTTTCGTCCGTGTCTTCGTAGGAAATCTACGCGTCTACTACCAACTACAAACAAGAAACTTTGTTCCTCCTTTTTATACACTTGTTTACTTTATTATAGCGACTTGATTCTCGAGGCTGTTTGCTGTACTCGATGGTCACTCGAAACTTTCTCTATGCTCTTTTCCCACCTCTCCTTACTCCTTCGTAAGTTCTCACGTCCCTGTTTTATTACTCTGTCCATGATGACCAATGGCTCTTTGTTTTGATTGATCGACTTGATTTGGCATTCCAGCAATGCCGTTTCTACGCTATTCCCTAAAAATTCCCTCATTCAAAGGTCAGTCAGTCAGTCAGATTCGCCACATTATAAATCGTTCGCAGGTGTTAACCTCAAACGGCCATTTTGAAAAATAACCTCAACCACCAACCACCAGCGCATAAATCAATCCGCGGCCGGAAATTACAGAAAAATGCAATTTGAACCAATCATAAGGAGGCTAATGCAATAGCAGTAATTCAACCGCTATCAGCAGTGCCAGATTTCACCCGGCCTGAAATGGCTGAATTTGATAGGTGAAAATTGCATTGCCGGGTATCTAAAGCGCATTTAAAGCCATCAAAGTGACTGAGTTTGTACTTGACCGTTTATAGCACATTTGCTCCCTATTAAACTTTCAGCACTTTTGCTCTTGGTTTCACAAAGTTCGCCATGCATTTATACGAGAATTTTTTTCAAGCTTTTATTCGAAGGCTTTTTTGATGGAGTCGTTTCTTTTACCGTTTTTTCTACGAAGAAACGAAGGTAATCCCGCCATTTCCGCCAGGGAGGACCAATGACGAATGTGACTGGCGAAGAAAAATCTTGGGAAATATCACGACTGAAATGACCTTCGAAATGGCCATTAAAAATACATTTGGGCGATTCGGCAATGTGCTGCCGTAGTGATTTAGTAGGATTTTTGATTTCTGGGGCGGTGAAGCCAATTTCAAATTTAAAAGTCCCGCGCTAACGTCTCAATCATCCAAAAGTTACAAAGTAAGTGGGATTTTTCACGCTTGTCAAAAAATTCATCAAAAACAGTATGAATTTACCTTTCAAGTCTTTTAGATTACTTTTAATCATAATTTTTCAGCAGCTCAATTCTTCACATCATTAGTTGGCGCCAATTTCAAAAATGTGATAGCAATTGCAGTAAAGGCCCTTTCACCTGCCAGCGCCATAAACCAGAATTAATTGACTGTTAACCGTTACTTTCTTCACGGTTCCTCGCGCGTTCTTGGTTCTTGGTTAGAAAAGCGACGGCAACTTAATTCCTTTAGTTATCACATTGCTCCCAGCGCTGCGCTAAATTCTTGTCTTAAATCTCCTTGGCTTTCTGTACTTTTTTCTTCTTCTTCTTTTTCTCCTCTCTTCTTGTACCTTAGCTTGTTCGGCAGCACACACGAACGATTCACACCTATTAGACACTTTGGGCTGGCAGGAAAAAACTCTCGAGGGCACCAGAGGTGAGAACCATTACATAACTTGCCGCCAACAAGACAAGCCTCGTAGAAAGCTGAAAACCGAATCGAGGTTTCTACCTAAAGAACTTAGTTTGGCACACTTTTTTCTCGACCTTTTTCTCTTTTTGGGCGAAGGAATAGTAAAGGTAGCAAAATTTTGGAGAAAAAATGCTACAAGCATTTGTACGACTTTTCTCCTGTGTGGTACCATACGTGGTAAATTAATGATTTTTTCAACTGACGATTGAACTGGCCAACCGTGTTGCAGAATTCGATTCTATTATGAACGGCATTAAACTCCAGCACAATTTATTGTTAAATCAAACTTGGAAATTTGGCGGTAATTTTAAACCTACTTTTCCATCGTCGAAAGGGGATGACTTCTCTAACTCAGAAAACTCCTATTCTTCGGTAATAAATTATTCGGCAAGTAATTAATTAATCGATTACTTAAATGCACTATAGTTTCTCCATCTCAGCGCCTAAGCTTAAGTTTGAGATAAACCATGCGTAATTCGTAATAGCAGGAAAATTACCGTTTGTTTACCACTACTAAACGACAGCTATTTTCGTTAAACGGTAACGCTTGATATCGCTATTTATCGTTGGTTGTTAGGGCTAACGGGGCTGTAAGTGTTGGCTATCAAAACGTTAATTAGTGCTGTATTGCACTGCATTTATGTGTAGGATTTACCAGGGATCGCCGCGGAGCTAACTTGGGACGAATTCCGTGCAACTGAATTTGGGGACAAACGGCACTAATCACCGACATAATTTTTAAATTTGAATTTGGCGCTACAAATCTCTTGAAACTTGAGATTTTTTATAGCTTCGCCTCTTCAAATTTGACCTGTCTTGAATTTCGTAACAGCAAGATATCGACTTACATTAAAAAGCCACACAAGTTTCGACTGCCTCGGATTGGCATGAACCCTGCACTCGAAGTAGACATCAGTTCCTTCCTTGATTTCCATGGGGTTGAGTTTGCTTCCCAGCGACAGTTTGACCTCCGGAGCATCTACAAAAACAACAGCCGTACAAGATTGAGCAACAAGAATAAGCGCACAAAATCAAATATTTACTTGGTCTTTCAGCTATTCTTCCTTGGTTTATTCACACACATCCCCAAAAAACAACCCAATCCAAAGACCCCTCTTGTTCTTCCATCAACAACAACAAAACCGAGTGTTTACCCAACAGACCTCCGCAGTCAGCTTTACTTTCATTTGCAACTTTGACAATCGAATCCTCTTCTCCAGCTTATCGGCATCCGCCAACGTCATTTCCTGCTCTTCTTCTCCTTTGAAACAATCTGCTTTCCTTCCCATTTGTTTACTCGATTCAGTTATCGATGAGCTCCACCGCAGCCCTCAAAATACCACACACATACACACGAGCAACTATTTTGGTGAAAGTGGAAGAAGAAGTGGTGGACGTCAATGAAAATAATTACTGCAAGCAAACCATTCCAGAGTCCGAAGAGCCGTCCAATTCCCAAACTCTCCTGTCAATTATGACAATCTCATCGCTCCGACCATACGCTCTCGCCGCCGCCATGTTTGTTTGACCACGTGCGGTCAGTGGCGGAGGAGGCGAGCGAGTAAACTTGTACTTTGTTGAGTGACTTTATCTCTTGAAATTCCATTCGACTTTGAGGTTGGGAATTGTCGCTGTGGTCTGTAGACGTCATCATCAACTGTCAAAATTCCAGGTGGAAAAAGTTTCCTACGAGTTCATCGATTGTGTCCAACTTCAGTCAGTCAAAGCATAAAGCGATGTGGAGGAGGACACACAAAAGGAAGCTTTTCTAGGGGCTTCTATGCTGGTTAAAAGAAGAAGAAAAAGTAGCTTTTTGCTTGAAAAAAAGAAACTAACAACGGCTTCAAAGAGAAAGGTCAATGGGAAAGTGGGACGTTGGAAGAATATCAATCGGTTCGAGAAAATAACTCTTTTGTAGGAAACACAACACATACAAATATACAGGAAGACACGGAGAAAATAGAAGGAGAAAATACAGAAACCACGATGATCAAGTGGAAAAACCGAAATCAGTGAAAAATGCTGAGAAAACCGAACCGGGTAGTTGAAACCGAACCGGTTCTTTTGCTTTCATTATCTACCGTCTTGTGAAACTGCGGGAAAAGGTGGGATCTTTACGCAACTACGGTTTATCCCCGTAAATGGTGCAAACGGCATTAAACAATAGCATTTTTTTGAATTATGAGTTTCCCGCGCTTTTTGTTTTTTTCGCGCCAAAACCTCTTACCCCCCCCCCCCCACTCGTCCCTCCCACCCCCTTACATACATTACTTTACGCCCTCTTGCGGAAGTGGGGTTCGTTATTAATATCGCTCATCTCCCCTCCTCCCACCCACCCCCACCTCCAAGTTGCCTTATTACAGAACCTGTTATTATTACGATTCCAATTTCCCGCCTTTCATTCATCGCTCTTCTTTTTCTTATTCCTCATCATCATCATCACTCAACCAGCAAAAATAATCTCTTTCCTTACAGAAATCAATCAAGATTTCTCCACCTTCATCTTTTATTCTTTTCTAGATCCAAGCAGCAAAAGTGAAATTCCAACGGAAGGCTCCTTAATATTGAAACGATTCTTGAAGCCCAGCTGTACAAAATTACGCTTTTAATAGCTTTGGTTGCTGAACCTTTACTCAGCGCTTTTCATCCGATGACAGCTAAAAGAATCCAGGAATCCTTCATCATAATCATCATCATCATTGACCCTAATAATCATGAAAAATAAGTCACGGAAATTCCAGCAGGCTCTTCTTCTTCTTACTGTGTTACAAAGCTCCTTTCTTCAATGCCTTTCATCGTCTACGAAGAATTGCTCGTTTTCTTCTTCTTCTCAACACGCCGGGAGGGCACGCGAGTATGAAATTATACGAAAACCAAATAACAAGAATCAAAGGTAAGAAGGGAAATCCGTGCAGTAGCAAATTCACTACTTTTCTGTCCGCACCTTTCTTCGCAAGTATACGAAGAAGAAGAAGACAAACGTGTTTTCTCTTTGTGTTATTTGCCAGAGAGAAGAAAGAGCGAAATGTTAAAAAATTCCATTTGGGAAAACTTATCCACATTATCCCCGGTTTCCGCGCTCGCACAATTCTTTTCCTCATTCATTATTCATTGCTCTCTGCAATTGCATTACATTTTTCTTTCCATTTTTTCTCACACTTTCTCCAAGAGACGGAAAAGAGCCAGAAAAACTCGTTGTTGTTGTTTCCCTATATTTTGCTCCTACCTCAAAAACTGGGAAATTGTTGAGAGTTTTCCTGTTATTTCCGACGAGCTTGCTTCAGTAACCAAAGCTAAAAACTTTCACCAGTGACGTGTGTAGATAAACATACTCGTAAAACATGGTTGAATGAACAGGAAAACAACGTGTTTTGGCACTATTCTCGTGAATAACAGCAACTTTGGACTAGGAGCTCATTTGAGTGCGGATTTTAGCATAATTTAGCACGCGAACTTGTTAGGGACAAGTCGGAATTGTTGTTGTTGCTGAAAAAGTACATTCAAGGGTGCGAAATCTAACTTTGGCGCCAAAGTCGAATTTTTCAGCGCGATATTCAAATTTAAATTTGAGAAAACAAGGGTCATGGTACTTACAGACAACATTGAGGATCCATTTCTCCTCCAGACTTTCGGATTCGTTCAACCAAGGGTTCGTTGCCCTGCAAGTGATGAGACTGTCGTGGTCGTCAGGGGTCGGGATGAAGATGTAGGTGCTTGTTGTGCGGTTGCCGTCGTCGAGTTCCTGGAAGAGGTCAAAGGTCACTTCAGGTTATTCGAAGGGTTGCCATGATTAAAAACTCTCGAAGGGTCAAGGCCCTTTATAAAAGTTCACTGTAAAGCATGTCAAGGTAATTAACCTTCAAATTGTCTTAGTTCATCGGTCCTTTGGTTCGGGGACTAATAGTCAATTAAGGTCATTGAAGGCCAGTGTCAATGACTACTCCGACAATGTTCTACAGTTCATTGACCTTTTAGAAGGGTCAAAGGTCACCATGGCTTTCGCATACTTTCTCCTCTCAAATTTCCCGCCAACCTTGACTACTTTCTTCGTCTGCGCTACTTTCTTGATGCATTCTCCCACTTTGTCTGTGAAAGTGCATCACATCCCGAGAGAACCATGCAATCTTACGAGAAAGTTTGGCAAGACGAGACACAGGTAAAACTGAAGCCAACAAGAGATATTTGCTCCATAAATCATATTTTATCACTCGAAACTTTTCCTCGTCTCTGTGACATGTTGTATAAAAGCAAAATCTTCTTTTCCTTGATACCTTTTCCTACCTTTACCTAGAATGTGCCGAGTTGGAAGGGGAGAAAATATCTAAAGTCGCTACGTGATCTTTCTCTTAAAATCCAAAGTCTTCTTTGTAAACCTAACCTACACCTAACCTTCCTATCCACACACAACTTCTGGTTCTTCCCCTTGTACAAACGCGTTTTCGGTTGTTTAACTCCCGGATAAAGCAATAAGTTGTTCTTTACAGCTTAATCTAAAAGTTGAAGGTGGGAGGACGTAAAGGAAAAATCGTCTTCTTCTTCTTCTTGTTTGTTGACAAGGGTGGGAAACATTTGTAATACAGATCAGATTATCATAAAGCTGATCAAAGAAGGGGGATGCAAGTCGTCAAGATTCCCGGCATCAAGCTTTCCCTCTCTGACGTTTCCCTCAAAATTCGGGTATAAAAATGCATCGTTTCGTCGTCTATCTTTCCATCTTTCTCAGATTTTTTTCTTGATATATTGCATAAACATAAGGAAGCGTCTGAAAATTTCAACAAAGAAAACAAAAACGCTTTCCGAACGCCAGATGGGGAGGAGAAGGAACCCAAATTCCGAAAAGTTGTAATAAAGCTGTCTCCGGGTCTGACGCTTGTTTTTCTTAAACAAATTTTAGTTCAATCAATCTTTCGGGATCGAAAAAGAAGGAGCGGATTTTTTCAAGCAATGCATTGATTACTATGGAGCTCGGGTGATGAAAAATTGATGAAGATTTTGTAGGAGATTGAAGAAAAAAGAGTTGATTACAAAAAATCATGAATATTTACAAGGATATCTAGAAGAGACTCAGTACTTACTTGCGACGACACTTGAGTGATTTCCTGTCCGCCTTTGAACCATCGGAGTTTGGCGGGAGGTTTTGAACCGGCGGTTTCGCAGACTATTCGATATTCTTGGCCGGCGGTGACTCGAGCCGGGTGGTTGCGGATTTGGACGAAGAGTGGTTTTACTGGAATAAGAATTATGCAAGTGATTAATGCCGTTTAGCAAATTTGTCTAGAAGTTAACCCTAAATTTAGTTTATAGTTTCAATCCTAGGTGGAAATTTGTGTTCGAAATGTTGTTTTTACCGCGCTAAACCAAAGTTTTTCGACTAAACTTTGACACGAAACCGGAAGTAGCACCCGTTCAAACTCGTGAAACTTAAATGCGTGTTCTCAAGTTGTCCGACTTCCGACTGGAACCGCCCACCTCCTTATGCCTAATTACCAAAACCGGAAGTGAAGTGGAGCTTGCACTACGAATTTTAACACAGCTTTCGTCTACTCGACTTCATTAGAGATTCTTGGCAAGTATATAATGTTCCAAAATTTAAAATTGCGAAGGCGGTAAATTTGAAAAAAGCGGGCTTACGATTCAGTTCCAGAAACACGGTCCGTTCCACAGGCGGAATCAACCGAGTATTGTTGGCACGACAAGAAAAGTTGGAGTTAAGATGTCGGCGAGATAAGTTTCGAAAAAGCATTTCGTTGATGATTTCGCCGTAACGGTCCATGTGGAAGGAAGCATCTTCAAGGACTCCGTTGACGTACCAGTAGACCGAAGGTTCCGGTTTGCCTGAAAAACCACGTGGCCATTGAGTATAAACAAAAGAGTACCTTGAAAGCCAGTAACCTAAACCGATGACCTTTGACCTTTGGAGGTCAAATCAAGTGGGAGGAGTTTACTCACCTCCAGAGACCCTACAGGTCAAGTGGACGTCGGAGCCCTGTGTGTATGGTCCCACGGAGCTCAGCACTTCGAGCGGGCCGGAGCCGTCGTAGATTACTGGCGTTGAAGGAGGAGCTAAGAATTAGAGGAATTGAATTAGCATTTCAACGGATAAAAAGCATGAACGATCTTCACTACAGGCCTCAAAATTCACATGTGGTAGTAAACGGCATCAGAAACTATCACAATATTTTTGCTGTATTCAACTTGAAATTTTCATTCCTTTTGCTTTTGGCGCCAAAACTCCCGAATGAATTTTGATTAAATGCACTTCCGGTGTCACTTGTCATCCTAACTCCGCTTTCTCTTCCCCCTTCCCCCCCCCTCCCCACTCCATTTACTTAACATTGCTTCTAGCTTCATTCACTCTTTCCCCCTTTCGAGCTCTTTTCTCTTTTGCATCTCTTCATCTTCTTGTTTTGTCAACTTCTCTCTTATAGCTCCGCCCCCTCCCACATAAACTTTATCTTCTTCCCAGCTTTACTCAACATTATCTTTGTCTTTGAACTCTTTTCAAAAGCTGACATTTCAACATCCGCCATTTCTTATTCAACTCTTCTTTTCACTTCCTCTTCCTGATTAAAGTTTCATATGCCACTTTCTTTCCTCCTCTGTCGTCCTTCAAACTTTTTCAAAGTCTTAACTCTAAACCCTAAAATCTCGAGAGGTTAGCAAAACTGCAAGCAAATGCATCAAACTTTCTCTCTCTTTTCTCTCCACTGTCCCCCACCACTTGACCCAGTAAACTTTGCCTACTTCGCCTCCTTTCAAATCTCCCGCGCGCGCCCTTTCAAACCTAATCTCCTTTCAGGATTTCCCCAAGTGTTCCCGCCCACAGCCTACGAGATAAGTCGAAACTTTCTCTTCATCCCTATAGTTTCCTTATACTGTATCAAGATTTGATTTCTTTTCTTGGACTTTTAGGAATTGCTTTGATCTCCACTTTTCTAGGCTTATCCATATGGTTGAATCGTGTATCGTTTGCGAAAAACCGAGGAGATTTCTTCTGGCTACTTGCAATCTTAACGAGAAGAGCCTTTTAGGAGATTTTCGGCGTCCTGAATATTCTAGTCGGTTTGTGATTGCAGAAACACGTTACTTGGAACGTTTCAAAACGTACTCAAAATAACGTTACAGCAGACACTGACAGAAGCAAGAGAAGAATAAATCGAGTTAATGAATTCCTTTTGTTTCATTTACTCTCATCAAAGGAAGAAAATTAAAAGCATCATCTTTTTGTGTGTTCTCATACAGTAGTTTCATGAGTATTTGATGATGAAACGATGATGAAGAAAAGCCTGGGAAATTTGGCAGTCTGTTGAGAGCGAGCATATTGCGCCAAGATGAGAGAGAGAAAGTAGAAGAGAAAGGCTGTGTATTATTGGATGGAAATAAAACAATTTCTCATCCACGCTCAAGGCAAGAGCCGACGGAATGACATATGATTTTGTATGACGCTTTTAACGTCATTCGTCGAAGCAAGTACCTGGAGAATTGGTAAAGTGTATTGTCGAAGAGGAGTCAGTCAGACGAGACAGAGAGAGATATTCGGCCTGAAGGAAAATGTGGCGGGAGAATAGTGGAACACCCCAAAGGGTTTCGATGTAACCGGCAAATTGAATTCCGTCGGCCTAATTTCCCTGGGAGTGTACGAAAATAGTGTTCGATCGATGGGATGGACCACCGATGCGCTTCGATGGAGTTTGGCTACTGAGAGACCACAAATTGGACCTTGTCTTTGAACAAAGGCGGGAAATTCAAAAGCTATGGTTTGATTCAAACTTGGCGAACTTCTTCGAAGATCAAATACGGAACTACGATGTCGGTTGAATGTTTAGACACTTTGTTGTTGAAAGAGTGAAATTGCAATTTATTATGGAACCCTACGAAGTAGGGGGTCATATTGGAAAGGAGGTCCAAAAGTTTGTGACAAATTGCACGGCCAC
>JAQGBJ010003201.1:0-13443 GCA_034698345.1 Sphaeridia pumilis
ATAGATTCCATCTCCTGTTCCAAGTTCCAAAGGTCGATTAATCGCTATTATGATAAATCCCCAGGGCGTGTCCAAAGCTCCAGCTAAAATAATATTCTTTTTCTTCATTAAGCTTAACACGAAGGTACAATTTCATCCGCAAATATATGTGCCCCACAATATAATTTCCAGGTAAACCACTTTAGTTTTTCTCCAAGGCATGCTTAGAAACGTCTAGTAGACTCTAGAGCCTTTCACTTGAAATTTCATCAGACTCTACCTGAATGACTCTTGTTTTCTAAATATTTATAGACGCGTAACAAAACAACAAAGAAACGTTCCACGTATTTCGCTATCGGTCAAATCATCCATACTTCATCAGCCGCCAAAGTCAATAAATTTGGCATTTGAGCCCACGTAAAAAAATATTTTGGCCACTCAAACCTACACATTTATATATTTATTGTCGTGTATGCTCATTAGTGAAAAATGGAGGGAATAAAAGGTAAAAGGTTATCAAAAAGCCATTAAAATCATGATATTCTTGTCATCACGTTATGACTCGAACTATATATCGTTAACAATATCGATTAACGACGATGCAAATAATTCGACATGCAACTTTTGTAACGAATAGTAGTACTGCAGAAGCTTTTAATGAGTTTCTTTGCAAAAGTTAACATTGTGAAATTAATGATATGTTTTGTCCATTTACAGTAACAGGAGCGGCGCGGCGTCTAGAATATTCTAGAAACCTTTAGATAATATTTTTCACACTGGAGGATATGGTACATTTGATAAGTCTGATGTGTATAGTGAAAAGTCTTGCCACAAATCAAATTATCATATGATATGTGTTACAACAGTCTCAACTGACATAAACTGCAATTTCTCCATAAATATTCTTCTATCCTTCAAATATATAGTATATTTACAGTACTTGAATTCTCAATTAAAATTTCAAAACCGATAATTTTTCAAATTTTTCTACTTCTCGGAAAAATCTAGAATCTACGAGTACATTATATTTTACATGTTATTTATATCGCCATGCTCGTCACATGAACTAAAAATTTTGTTCTCTTCTATAATTCCCTGTTGACACTACTATAGTTTCGCAGCATTCTATAATAGCACTGCGTCAAAAAGTACTTTTAAAAGTTGTTTCTGATATGCCCATGTTTCTAACACGAATTGATATGTTTCCTGCTTTTGCATGTCCCTGTGGTCTTTAACTGTAACATTTTCATCTGTACGTGATCCACTTAACAATATTTTTGCCAGATAATCTTCAGCAATATAGAACGCATACAAGTTATCGTACACAAAGTTTTCTCAAACGTATAACTGTTTCAGTATTTTGATAGAGAGAAAGTAGATTCTAATCATAAATTTCTAGTACGTACACGCAAGTTTTACGCTTCTCCAGCATCTCCAGAGGTTCCACAGCTGAAGTCCTTAACGCAGATGGTTGAAAGCGTTAGCCTTGGCTGTGATCCTCTTTTCTCCAGCCGTGTGCTCGACTTTCTCCCGGATCTGATCTATCGCCACTGGACCCACGCAAATCAGAGGGTCCTTGAAGTAACTGCATGCCTGTAAATTAAACGATAGAATTTTCATAAAAGCAATTACAAACTAAATTATTATTTCAACCACAAATCATGGGGATTTCATATGCTTGTTTACGTCAACAGCTAGAAACGTGGGTTTCTACCGGAACTGGAATCAAACAGAATTATAATTTCATGGACGTATTTACCTTGCGGGGAGCCTGGCGATGTCTCCTTTGTACTTGGCAGCAAAGTCCTTTGCTGATGTCGCAGTCGCTTGACATGATGCAATCCTCACCTGAAATAACCACAAAAGTTGCCGTTAGTTTCAACAGTTTCGCTATTCCATCAACTACACATGTACGTTCATTTCCTTTGTTCCGAATCGGACCGATCCATCAATCTACACGCCTTATTTCGCCCCCGTCAAAGCCAAAACCTTGCTTCAAACAAGCCTCACTTTTACCACTTTCCCCCATTTTGCATGCATACATTTTCTGCTTTCCTATTGTAGAAACTGATTTTTACGACCCTTGAAATTACATCACGGTCCTGTGGATCGACCTTCAGAAAAAACAAGCCTGCGGAATTTTTGCCGCTGCATACAGTATGCCAGTAAACTTTTTTTGCCTCAAATAACCTTTGAAACACTTGGGAATATTTTATACACGGTTGTATTTTTTTTGCGGAAACTTTGTAACTACTTTGCAGTGGTTGTATATTACAACCCTTTCACAGTCAGTCAGACAATTTACTGCTGCGCCACCGGAAACAAGCTGTATTCCCCGCTTTCTTTTTATTGACCTGAAATTCATATTCCTTTGAGGTTCCCGCTTCGAAATTTGTTTCAGAATTTAATTTTTGAATAAGTATCTCCAGAAACCTCAGCTTTCACTTCAAACGTTGATGTATATGTGTGTTCGTGACACGAAACTCTTTGTTCTTGATACGTCAAAAAATCTGTCATCTATCCCTTGAATTTTCTGACTTGTGACACATGAGCCTGTCGCAATAATTAAGCTCGACCGCAGCCCAAATCACGTGTTCCATCCAGCAAAATGTGACGTCCAACGTTGCCGTCAAAAACATCCGGATTCCAACCACGTCCGATCTTCGCTTCCGCCTTTGAAACTGCGGACACTTTCACCGATTTCGTCCTTTCATCTCTACTTTTGCCTACTTTTCTCTTTGACATTTCGCAAATCCCGTACTACTTACACTACTTTCTCTGAAAATATTGTTCACGTTTTCTGCCACAATGGCGCCCCAGATTTTGTCAACGTGAAACTTGAAAAAGTTCATGTTTCACCGTCTCTTCCTGAACCCCTACAATTTTTATTATTCCCTTCAGAAACGCTTGGAAGCCTTAAAAGCCCGAGATCAATTGAGGATTTTGACTAGAATTGGATTCGCCCAATTTTCCATCTTCAAAAAACTGAATTCGTGCCCTTTGGCCCACAGATTCAATCTATCGGGGAGAAATGCATCGAGTTCTCTTTTGGATTCTATAGCCCTGCTCGGAAATGAACGCCATTGGCTCCAGGGCCCTTGGATTTCGATTTCGATGATACTCACCGTATTGTTTCTTGCTTTCAGAAACTGGAATACAGGTTTTGATGTCGGCTCCCGAGCAGATGAGTCCAGATTCGCAATCCCGGTCCCGTTCGCACATTTCTCCTTGTTTCGCCCCAAACGTCGGCAAACAGGTTCCCAGCACTAAAAGTTCACACATAAATACCCATTTATAGCCTCGCTTCGTAAATTAATTTGCCGCTACTCCCTCCATGCAGCTTTTATATACTCAACAATTACCAAAACGGAAAACTATAGCCAGCAGCAGCGTCTATCAATACAACTCGAATAATACAAGCTCACCGAGCGCCGCAGCAACAACGGAAACAACTATCGGAGTAGAAGAAGAAGAAAAAGCGATTACTAAAAAACTACAACTTACTACCTCCGTCAACGTCCACGCAGGCATGACCCGGGCAGCAGTGTTCGTTGGCCGTGCACTTTTTACCGTAGCAAACCTCGCGGTGACCAGCCTCCGACATGCCTTCTTCGCCCATCACTTCTTCCAGTTCGCCCTTCTCGATTTGCTACAACCAGGAAAATAATTATTCGTTTGCCCCAACCCAAGGTAGCTCACTTCAAAAAGACTTACATTGAGAATGGGCTGGAGCTTGTACGAACTGTACCCGCCGTAGCCCATGTTTGAAAGAAGTTCCGGACTGAATCTGTTGAAGAGGCCTCCCCAGCCATGACAAAGTCCCGCTGAAACCAGCGTCAGCACCAACGTAGTCCAAAAGTTTTTCATCCTCCTGTTTCAAAGCATTCACAAACAATATTTAGTCAAATACTATAAATTTAGCCCTTCAAAACACCTGTTGTTCTGGCTATTTTCTATTGATTCCAGTAAAATAATATATTTTGTCGTCGCCGCCTCCATTATTCAACTATATTCTATTCAGAAAACCGCCTCCGCAAAAGTCACTCAGACAGACAATCAACACACGTGTCTTTCAGTATAATCACATTAACCAACAAAACTTTCACCTTCTTTACATGCCAAAATTTCCCGCCCACTGCATTATTATCATTTCTTTTGTATTCAAAAATCTTGTTTCTTGAAAACTTTGCTTAGATGTCTCCTCCTCCTCCATTTCAGTAATTGGGTCTCAGGGTAAGCCCGCTGATCCAGGATCCAGCTTAAGCTACACATGTCAAACCTCTTTATGAAATTGCTCTTTGAGCCAATAAGAAACTGGAGAAGACCTGCTAAATCAATGGCTATGCCTCTGAGCCAATTTGTATTTTATTACACCATTATATTCCCCAACAACCGCCATCGCTTCCATGTAGTTTCCTACACATTTTATTACCGCTAAAAGCGCCATTACGACCATTACACAACTCAACCACAACTCCGAAACGATAGACGTCACTCGGGTAACTTGGGTTTCAAATGGAAATCACGAGCTCTCTCATGCTTCGCTCTCCACATAAATTAACCTCTGACCTCTCTGTCAACCGTATCCGGAGGAACTAGAACAAAACTTACTATAAAAGAAAAGCTCGGCTGAAAAGGGCTACACAACAAGTTTCGCATTGGTGTATTCTTCTATTGTTTGCCTTTCCGTTTCCGTTAGTTTCAGTCCTCCATTCATGCATATTCAATACTCTTTCCCAGAAAATTCATTTCCGCACTAATTAACTTGAATATAACGAGCCGAGTTTTCACTGCCAAAAGCACAATTTCTTCAATACCTTCAACCCACAAACATATACACACTTTCAAAATATTCCTTCAGCCCGTTACCAACCAGACAGATATTTGGCTGCCCTCGTTTCTCAAGTGAAAGACCCAACCGTGCTATTTTCCACATGAATTAATAAACTACAAAACCTTTGCTGATTCAATCAGTGAAAATAAACTGGATAGATACTGATCGAAATGGCCTGTCGTTATTCCAACTTACTTTCACCTTTGATCTCTCTCCTTGAAACCCTAATAAAGTTCATAAGAGCGTGTAATTGCCAAGCTTTTAGTTGTACATTAAAGTATATAGTTTACGCAGTAATGGTCGATTCATGTCGATTCAACTTTCAACTTCCCAGCGGCCTTTGAAATAAATATTCCTAAAGTTTTTAATTATAAACTCACCTCGAATAAAAGTTTCCTTTTTCGACAAAAATTCCAAAACTAGAACAGATTCACAACACTTGCCAATTTTTGATTTACACAGGCTTCCAACTGACCAGCAGATTTGATTCTTGTACCACAAGCTTTCTGGAATGAAATTAATTGTTTAACTTGTTGTTTCGACCTTACAATTCACAATTGTACGTATAGTAGTTGTAAAAGTAGGCAATGAAACGAGGAAATGTAGTAAACGTGCCTTCAACACTGCACGTCCAGCAATGCTCACAATAGCAGCTCAACTCGACTGTTTATCCCGCCCGCCGCCGACGCTCCTTCACAAGGACTTTCTCTCTCTCTCTTCGAACTCTCCAACTTTCTTCGTCGTCATACCAAAGGCCTTCAGCCTGGGCGCTTCGCTTTCTCCGAAGTTGGCTTCTCTGGTTCGTCCTTTTCCGTATGCAGACTCAGTCTTCCTGGTTCGCACTACTTTCCTTCTTCGCTGCCGCTTGTTTCCTTTGCTTATTTACTTCACACTTGCCGTCGGCTTCCAGGACCTTCTTTACTCCACATACAAGTCTGAACGAACTCAACTTTCTCCGCATGCAGCAAGTGTATTCCCAATTGCCTTCCTCTTTTCCCATTTACGTCCTCTGTTATACGTGCATACAAACGTCCTAAACCTATGCCACCACCTGTCTTGGGAATCAATGCCTCCTAAAAATACAGCAAAAAACTAAAGTCTCAAGTATTTGTATTTTTCGGCAAAAAAATAGCATCGAGTACACATGTACTTCATTCTGCTACTCTCATCAGTCAAAAGCTTCATTGAACAGAAATCCTATTGTACTTGGCTGCCTACTTGACTTCGAGAACTCACGTGTCTTTCAAAGCTGCAAATTCTACTGCACTCAAAATTGATTTGTTTTTCTGCTACGATCAACGATGGTACGTATCGCCAGGAGTTTCAGAAAAGTCAAATAACGGTCGGGACAAAAAACGTTTCTCTCAAATCCAACTACAGGATTGCGTCAGCGATTGCAGGCGTGACGTGTGTAGCACCTCTTATCGCGGGTCCTCCTGCCCAATCGCTCAGCAACTATGTATTTTTCAGCTCCCTGCTGCCGCCGCTTTCTTTAGTACCTCGAGGCTTGCCTAGGAAATTAAAAATAAAAATAACGACCTTTTCATGCTAAATAGTCTCATTTCTTTCTTGGCAATTTTCTTACCTCACGTAACTTGCCCCTTGGCACTCAATTTCCTTTTCTCGTTTCTTCAATGTCAAGACATTTCTCAACCTCCTCTTTTTCTCCAGGGACCTTGCAAATGTCCTGTCCCTCGCCTCGGGTAACCGCAATTCTATTACATTTGTCACATTTATTTCGCTTAAGCAAAATGATTGTCCTTCATTAATGTCACGAACTTGTAGGTATCATCAAGATCGTTCAAACACATCTTTGACATCATTTTTAGTGAAAAGTTTCCATGATGACTAACATGAATGTAAGTAGGCTTTAAAAATTAGTGAAGTCGGACACGCTCAGCCATTTTAGCAGATGACAGTAACATCTGCTGACTCATTTGTGACATGGGCCTGTCTGCGGCGATTCCCAACTTCTTACGTATGGCAACTGTTGGTTTGTTTGAAGTCGGATCCGAATCTCGGTAGTTGTGCTGCAATCCTTCAGGACCTGCTTCGCTGATTATGATGGGAGTATCTGCTAAAACTCGAGTTTTTCGATTGGCCTTGGCCTGGTGTTGTTGACGTTCTTCTCGAGTTTGTACGTTGTTGGTAGACGTTGATAAACCCTCATCGTTTGTTTCCACTTCATCCTTTTCATAAACGTCTAAATTGCTCTCTGAAGCGTCATTTTCCCGTTGAGAACTATGATAAAAACAGATTTAACTTTCTAAATGTCACTACAACGCTTTCACTTTGTTTGCTCCATTTAATTTATTGAGATTTATGAGGACTTACGTGGACGTTGCTGAGCATACGGAAAGAATGTCCACCAGTTGTTCCTCAATCCCAAACTTTAGCTTGTCCCAGCGTTCACTTAGTGGGCCGAATGTAACTGCGTCGTTACTTAGCAAGAACCTAAAACGGTAGAAAGAAAAGTTTACTGCTTGTATTTCTCAAGTCAAGATTGTAGGAGCCTTGTACTTGGGCTACGATGGGGATACCTGGAGTAGTTGGGCAGCTCAATTTGTTTACATTCTTCAAAAGTAATGGTCTCGACCTTTGTTGGAAGCTGATGGGCGGACAGCGCACAGAAATCATCGCTTTGTCGCTGAAACAAGGGAACAGCATGGGTAAGATGTATTTTTCGCTGTCGCTGCAGATTCTGATAGTTCGTGTTATTAATTACCTTGAGCGCTACCATTCCTTCACTGATTTCTTCTCGGAGAGCATGAAACTGCAAAATCTTCTTCTTCAAGCCCCTGCTGTCACGGTCCAATAGGCCTCTATACTTCCGTTGGAATTCGCTCATCTGTTGGTCAGAGATACTTGATCAAAATTTTGTACAAAATTTAGATATGCACGCCACAATTTCATAATTCTGCTTACCTCTCTCATGACCGAGCACCCAATCAGGCTCTGCAGGTAGTGTCTTTCCGCAACTTCCACGCATTCTTGAGTGTTTTCGAAAAGCTCTGTTATGAAGCTGATTCTCCAAGGTTCCATTGTAATTTTGCAAAAGAACTGTAATGAAATGTAATGTTTGAAACTCCGAACAGTTACTAACAGCAAAGCCCACCTAGCATCACATTGAACCTCCATTTGTCCTCTTAGCCGAATGCGGTTTTCGCCTTCCTCATGAAAAATTTTCCTTGTTCAAAATCATGGTCATTGATGATGGCTTTTAATTTTGTCCCACTCAACATATTCATGACATATAACAAGAAACTCTCAACGTACTGATCCCAAGTATAACGAATGCAACCTCAAAGATAACATCTAATGCCATCTACGACTAGACGATCGTACCAAATTACTTCTCTCTCGGGCCTCCAGTTACTAGTAGTAGGGTGTATACTTTCAATACAGCTAGAGCAATTACGTATAACTTTCGCGAACATCAACTTAACGATAACAATGCGTACTTTCGGTCCGGATACACAAACGAGAAGTTTACATTTTCGCAATCAATTTAAGCAGTCAAGGTTAATTAATGATCAGCTTCTTACGGTTGAAAATGAGTTTCCGCACGAGCTTAAAATCAAAATATTTACCTGTTTGTATCAACGTAAGAACTTGAAACTAATTATAAACTAATTGAAGTTGAAATTGCCGGCGCTGGGAGCTTGAAACTGAAACTGTTGGGCTGCTGCATCAACAGAAGGAGCTACCGAGGTATCTTCACCCTCAGAGCCGAAATATGTTTCAATGATGTTGAAAGCTGCCTGGTAGATCTCCATGTTCTCGTGAGATTGCAAAAACTCAATCTTGTCTAGTCCTAGAATTCAGAACAGTTTCCCGTTGTTAGTAAGGCAATCCAATGGAAATAAGCTGTATGACAGACATTCAGTTTGCGAATACTCACCGTAGCACTCTTCAATGGCCAATGCATACCGATTGACATTACCGCTGGCACGGGCATCGTCTTCCCCAACTCTCAGGATCTTTTCTATCCCGTTCAAAGCCACCTGAATGACCTTAACGTCTCCTGCAGTGAGAAAATCGCAAAGCGGAGGAATGCATCCCTGATCCACCAGATAACGAATTTGATCTGGGCTACCACTTGATGTTGCGTTCACTATGCCCCACACAGCTTCTTTCCTTGTCTTAAATTCTCCTGTCTTCATCACTTCAATCATTACGGGTATGATGTTCGCATCGATCACGGCCTGTGAGCAAGTGAGCGTTGAAAAGTTATACCATAAGGAAGTGTTTGAAAGTAATTGATTTCGTGTTTATATGAACGCACCTGTACTTGCTCTCTATTCCCAGCTGTGATGTTCGACAAGGTCCAACAAGCTTCCTTTCTGATTGACTCTTTTTGGCATGACATCAGATTCAAAAGACAAGGCAAAGCACCACAGTTCAAGATAATTTGCGTTTGTAGGTCATCTCCGGTTACAATGTTACCAACAGCACGGAGAGCAGCCGATATAACATTTTGGTGTGGGTGCCTAAAAGCAGAAAACAATGTTTAAAGATATCGCTCGAAGCTACTGATGATGACACGATTGTACAAATAGAATATAGACTTACATTAGCAGTTCGATTAGACGTCTGCAAACACCCGCGTCTATTACAGCTTGGATGTTACTGTTATTTCCGTCAGATAAGTACGAAATAGCCCAACAAGCATCGGCCAAAACGTCATTGTCAGCATGAAGAAGCAGTCTGGCCAGGACGGGCAAACACGGTGATACGTCTGCAAAGACCGGCTGAGGGTTCTTGCCTCGGCAAAGGTTTGAAAGTGCCCATACAGCGTTCCTTTGCATCGTCACTCGGTTAGATTTAGTCAACAAACTGTAAATGACGAAGAATCATTAGAATATATTTTCATACTGGTGAAGCAGAAAGCCGCACTGACTCTCTTAACAAGTACTCTCTTCCAGTAATCATTTACTTCCGAGCTGTTTCAATTTAAACTTTATCTAGCTAGTACTTAATTTCTTACTGAAGCAACGGTTGTAGGATTCCCAGCCGCAAGACATAGTCTCTGCAAGCAGGAGAATCTCCTGCAATATTTCCCAAAGCCCAAACAGACTGCTCTTGTACATCCTCGTAAGGGGAATCGAGTAACTGGATAAAAACCGGCACAGCACCGGCTTCTATCACGATCTGGGTTTGTTCCGAGGTTCCACTTGCAATGTTGGTCAATGCCCAAGCCGCTTCGAACTTAAACAGAAACACAATCACACAATCATTCACTCTTCATGACTCACACATTGCACCACAGTACACTTCAACAGGGCAGCTTCATTAATCATATTCTTACCTGCAATTGACCATTCACACCATTCTTTAGGAATTCAACGAATCGAGGCACGATTCCCGTTTGAATTACAGCATTTATCGGTGGACTGGGTTCACGTGACAGAAGCTTGCGGACTTTTTGTGTGGCAATCAGGTGATCTCCATCGTTACCAGAAAACAAGGCTTGCACAATCTCTGGCGAAATTACACTGTATGACTGCTCCATTTCGGTCTGCAGAAAAAGATGTCATAACTTTACAAAAGGATTTTTTAAGAATAAAACGAATGCTCCAAGGGCTGCAACACATACCTCTTTCATATCGTCAAAATCATCGGCCGGCATTGTCACATTTCGTCTTTTTGCTAGCTGCTGCTCTCGCTTTTGCTTCCTTAGCTGGATACCTTCTTCTTCCCGACGTCGTCTCGACTCTTCTTGGCCCATCGGCGGCTTCTTCAGCTTATCTTTATGTGCCGACATTTTGGCTCTAAAAAACGAAAGCAATACAATTCATCAAAACCCCAGTTTTAGTAAATCCAAAGTCCGACAACATTCATTTTAATGTGAACGTCTCATATTTTTTGTTCTGAAATTCGATTTCCACTTGTCTTTCGAAACTGCAACTTCAAATTACCTTTTTTATGTAGCTTCAAGTCTTTTGCGATTCGGTTTTCCAACGTAAACAAACAAAGACCACACAAATTAATCGGACGATGACGACAATGTCGTACTTGACCTTCACGCGACTCTGATAGTCAACAAGTCAACTGAAATTAAACCACGAGCTGACACTTGAAAATTAATACGTTAATATTAATGTTAATCATTCAAAACAAACGACTTTTACTCTCGAATCAGTCGTTCACAATGATTACTTCTAACCGCGCGGCACTTTTTCCGTCGCATGAACTTCAAGTGATCTCACCCATCCATTTCATCTCCGTGCTTTTTTCAAGCTGAAGCTTCATCTGTATCGGTCGTTAGAACTTCGTTTGATCGATGACCAGCATTACATTCGTTAGTGCTGATCGTTCTTATGGCTCGACATCGTTTACAGACGCATCCTCCAGACCAAAAAGATTTGGGGCTGGCTGGCTGGATGGACCATGCAATGCAACATGCAACCCGATCCATGCATTCTTGTTTGTACTTGAAAGCAATTAAGTTTCATTTCATTAATTCGATCCATTTGATGTTACATTAATTTAGGCATGTTTTTATCAGCTGCATCAAATTGGCTCTGACTTTTGTTAATTCAGCCAAAGCGAAAAGCGTAGGGAAATTACAAATGTCCGTACCTACCCGAGTTGCATCGACACACATCTCAGATATCCTTGGTTCGCCCGCGAAATGCAAACAGATGACAAATTCTTCTGTTTATCTTCGCCCAACTCATCACTTTTTTCGGCAAACATTCACGTTCGGACTATCGATTTTAATGCTCGCAATTACACGCGTTTATTGTCCAATTCCTGTTGATACAACCGGTCATCTTTTGGAATCAGCGTCATTATAGCCAGCTCAAACTGCTTTTAGCGATTCCTGATCCACATTTGAACAGCCTTCGAAAACATGTTTTGACGTATCTTTCCTTGTATTTACGAGCCTATTCATGGAATCTAGGCTGGAGCCTCGCAAAGTATTATAACGACACGTTACTCAATGGTAAACAATCTTTCTGGTGCGTAGCTAAAAGCAGTTATAGTTTACTCTTACTTTGATTTTGATTACTCTAGGATTGCGAAATCCTGCCTCTTTGATTTCTAATATTTAAATGTGACTTTATCGTGGAATTTTCATTCTGTTCCAGAAAGTCACAGTCCAAGTTTGCGTTTACGCTTCTCCGACCAGAATTGGAACGTGAACAACCTGCCTGAAATCTAGTCACTCACCTCGTCCTATAATGAAGAACTGAAAGTGTTCCATATCCAGTAGTCAGCCGATTCCCAATTTGGCCCTGTGAACTGCAATCATGGCCTCAATCCTCAGGCGAAATCAGTATGTGGTGTTCAGTACCGCATGGTTGGCCTACGCCATTGTCTACTTCCTTCGAAAACCACTTGGAGTCATCAAAGTGCCAATCGAGAAAGAGTTCAAGCTGACCAAGTCTCAACTAGGATGGCTAGATGTCACATTACTTCTGCCGTACTCGATAGTACAGCTAAGCAGCAGCAGTCTCAGCGACAAGTTCGGCCCTCGACTGACCATAGCGCTATGCCTTACAGTTGCAGGCTCTGTGATGGTCACCTTCGGATTCTGGAGTGCCTACTGGCTCCTGCTCCTAACAATGTCCATCAACGGTGCTATGCAAGGACCCTGTTGGCCTGCAAGTTGCAAAGCAGTCTGCGCTTGGTTTCCTGATGACCAACTCAACTCCAAAGTGGGACTATTGTCCACTTCTGTCTTCATCGGGGGAGCATTGGGAACAATTACTGCGACCCACATTCAAGCCGAGTATGGATGGCGGATGGTCCATGTTCCTGTTGGAGTGGCTGCGGTAGCCATTGCTTGTATTGTATTCTGTGTACTCAAATCACCGGAAGAAAGACACGTAATTGTGCCAGGGAAAGAAGTCGTCATTGGAAGTCTTCAGAGCTTATCAGAGGTGCAACGACCAAGGGGGAGGCTCATCTGGGAGATGTGGAAATTGCCTGCAGTCTTCGAAATAACAATGACTGTTTTGTGTCTCAAGACTGTTCGGTACTGCATGTCGTTGTGGCTTGCCATGTATCTGGTCTACGACCTGGACTACACCGTTACTCATGCAGGACTCTTTACTACCGTTTTTGACGCTGGCGGTAGCTTCGGAAGTCCTGCCATCGGCTACATCTTGGACAGGAGGTTCAAGAATTCTGTGATGCTCGGCATGTTCATTTTCGTCTCCATCAGTTCTGTCAGTTTGGCCCTTTTCGCTCTGACTGCTAAATGGGGTTTGTTCTACAACACCATCTTTATGCTCATCGCTGGTGCTACAAATGGCGGCACTGATGCCCTTCTCGCTGGCTCAGTGTCCATGAAGATCGGAGAGGCTAATGGAATGAAGCTGGGCGCCGCTGTAACCGGACTCATTAATGGCGTTGGGACACTTGGAGCCGTCGTCGAGGGTCCCATAATCGGTCTAATTGCTGACAACTACGGCTGGGGAGCCATGTTTACTCTGATGATTATACTGTCAGGTGTAGCTAGTCTCATGGTCCTCAAGGCACTCACCGTCTTTCGACGTGAAGAAAGAGGACGATCTCTACCTTCAATGAAAGATGATTTGGTTCCTCTTGTTAAATAGTCCCAAGAATCGAAACTACTATTTTGTATTTATTCCTACAGACGCCTATATTGTTAGTAAGTA
>JAQGBJ010003202.1:0-13442 GCA_034698345.1 Sphaeridia pumilis
AATTGATTTCTTGTCTCACTTAAATGTACGAAACCCATTGTGGATATACAAAGATGACTCAGGCTTTGAGAGGTTTAATATGTGTTCTCATTGTATTGTTAAAACGCGGATACGTGAACTATTATGAATGTATAACTTCGCAACAAAAGTCTATCATTATATGAACCAGATTCTCACAAAGTTGCATGTTGTTCCAAAGACTTGCTTGTATAAATTCTTATGCTAAATGGTGACGAATAAATCTTGACACGTGAAAACGCTATCTTGAGGTCGCAGAGTTCTATCTATCATATGTAGATGACTAAAGTTTGAAAACCAACTAAAATTTCTGCGGTACTCGTTGAGACTGTTGTTTAATCGAGATAGACTTATCTTCATCATCCTTTCACAAAGTAGTTCGTATTAGCATATACTTTATCGCCATCTTCTAAAGAATACATGGCCAAATCGTAAAAATCGTTATCCAGTTCAAAAGTTACTTCGGAGTTCTGCAAAATAAGAATGAAATGATATGAAGATGAATGGAATTAGGGCGAAAAGGGTGATAACATACGACATACCTTAGAACTTTCAGCAGTTAGGTACATCTGTTTTCCAGGTACATTGAACAGTCTTTGTAGCATCAATCGTAACTTTTGCACGGTCATAGTTGGATGCAATTCTTTATGGATCAGTTTCTGGTTCGGGCCCACTAAAGCTAGATCTGAACAAGATAAATTGGTTTTAGTAACCTTCCGAATAACTCTTTCTTGCTATAAATCTCAACTTACTAATGGTAGTTTTATGAGGCTCTTTCGGCGCGATGGTATCCAGTTCTTCCAATAAACCAAATTCTAGAAAAGAAGACAAGATTCCTAGAAGAATGTTTTGAACTAATCGCGTGTTTCATCGTCATTTCCGTTCTCACCTTTAACTAACGTCAAAAACCGGGGATTCAAAGCTAGAAATTGTTCCCTATTACTTTCTTGATATTCTTTTATCAGACTTTTAACCCAATCCAGCTCTGCGTCGCGCTTCTCGGATCTGTAGATCTGCACGCCTTCAAGTTTCTAAACAAGCGTAAAGGTCATTAGTCAAGAATTTCAGGAATAAGAAAATCCACCAAAAATATTTTGAATACCTGCAGAATTGGCAGTCTTGCAATCACATTTTGACGATTATTAGCCCGCGAATCGCCTGCTAAGAACGGATTGGTATCTATTCTTAGATCGACAAGACTGGGAAGTTTTGCTAACTCGTTAACAGATGTCCACTGCAAAATAATCGATGATTAATTTAAGAACCTCGGCATCAATAAGATTTATTGCACAACCCAAGACTTACGCTTTGTATTTTGTTTTCCGACAAATTCAGCTTCGCTAACTTTGGAAACACTGAAATACTGCTCGGGGTATTTGTTTCGGCATCCGTAAATTCGACTACTGCGATTCGATTATCGGACAAGTTTAAATTTTCAAGGCTGAAGACATAAGATGATTGTTATGATTATATTGATTCCTTCCATAATCATCCATAATCCTTCCATATTTTCGAAGAACACTTACCTATTCAGGTCCCGTAACTTTAAGACTTCTCCCCATTCAGTAATACTGTTTCCACTTAAATCCAAGGTACGTAAATTTTTCATCGGCGATAAAAACGGCGACAAAGTTGTGATACGGTTGAAAAGTACCTAACAAACAAGCAACCGTTTCCCAGAATGTAGGTTAATTTCATTGAACTAAATTCATGAGATTATCAGATAGATACATACTCTTAAATCTGAAATATTCTTCCACATAAGGCATGCAGCACGAACATCTTCCCAATGATAGTTCAATCTTGATATCACTACTAAATTCAGTTTTTGGAACACTGATTCTAGTAGATCTGGTAGAGGACTCGGTACAGGCTCCAATGGATTATCACTTAAACCAGAATTCATACAGTTGAAAATACCAATGTCTTTTTTCCTCTCCCATGCTTGAAAAAGCCATAGATTTTTATCTTACCTAACATCTAGCTCCTTCAATCTATCCAATCCAAGGCACAAATTTCCAATGGCATTCCAGTCCCGAATATGATTGTTAGCCACTATTACTACTTCCAGCTTTGGACACATCTTGGACAGGAGTGCTGGCTCCTCAGTATTGAAGATTTGGCGTGATCTAACATCCAGGATGGTGAGTTCGCTGTAACCATACAAAAACCAAGTGAATCTCAATAGAACTATCCATTACTGACATGAACTTGTTATGCAACTTACCTCAATTTGACTCTTCTCCGTTCCAGTCCTCCAGCAATATCCTCCACAAACTGTATCAAATCTGGATCTTCTCCATACCTTTCATTGATGGCTTCGGTGATCGTTTTACACTTCTTAACTTTGCTCAATCTTACAAATGATCCTGCACCGCTTTTACTTGTTTCAAAATACCGCTTCCCGTTCACCACCCCATCATGTTTTCCTCTTGAAGCTTCATCCCATTCGACACCGAGCCATACGCCAGGGTGTGGGTCTACAGCTCCGATGTATTTCACGGTACCAACTTGCGTATCACAGATGACCCGGTCTTCCAACTGGAACTCGTGCTTGGCATCATTGGAATCAATGGCATCCTTTCCTTTGGATTCAGATGATGCCTTCGATTTGACATCAGTGGCGTCTATCACTTTGAACTGGAACATTTTCAAGATCCCTGGACGTGGCGAAGCCTTATAGGACCTCTAATGGTGTCTTCACTGGGATCCAAGATTGGGTTTCCCTTCTGGCAGACTTGGATTTTTCTACTGGCTGCTAAACTGTAGCTAACGGAACGGATGAAAACCATGTGGTTTCTCCAGCATGCGGCGGGAAATAGAGACCTAGCAACCTGTATTGAAATTATATTTTAATTACAATTTTCAATCAACAATTTAACTGCATTGAATCATACCTTAATTATATATCATTACCTCAGACGGACAAATGGTTTTCTCAGCACCCCGCTTAGCCGTCAACCCAAGAATTTCTCTCGTCGTTTTCTCTTGAATATCTTCCAATTTTTCACAATTACACCGATTTTCCGTTGATGACATCTACGCTTACACTTCGGCCGATCAACACACTATCAAATTTACCGTTCAAAATTCATAATAAGCTTGAAAATTCGGTAAATGCGCAACAATAACACCCACGCAAAATTGATGATTCTACCTTTTTATTTCAAGCTCCTTTCAAGTGCAACCGTACAAAACTCCCGCACTCGCATTCGTCGTTTACTCTATGGCTCACTCTATGGCTCGCCTCTCTTCTCTTGCGTTATTTCACAGCCATAGCTTCTCTGTTCTCAGCAACGTTTCCATGGAAACGAAGGCCAACAAAATTCAGATTCCGTTTCAGAGCCGTTGATATTGTAAACAAAAGATTGAATTGTGAAGATCAGTTGGAATTTTAACGGTGATTAAAGCCTGTTAATTTGATATTCACTGCTTTTCTTATGGCGGAACTACACATAATTGGACAGATTCAAACAGGCGAGAACTTCGGAGCCACTGGAGTCTTCTGCAAGTGGTTGATCGAGACAGGTATTTTGAGCTCCATTAGTTTCCCACAAAATTATTTCTTTTATTAATCTGAATTAACTTCAAAGGAAGCAGTTGGAAACGCCTCGAAGGGACCGCCACCGGCCAAACGCAAGTGGACACTCCTGAAGACGCTGAAGAAGCCGCCCAGTGGTGCCATCCCGTCGAAGTCCACTACATCACCAAAGGCCTTCAAGGCTGGCCAAGACTCGTTGTCGAAGTTAAGCGCCAGGACCAATTCGGACGAAGTGACATCGCCGGTTACGGAACTTGCCACATTCCGCCCAGTCCTGGTACTCACCGGCTGACCATTCCAACTTGGAGGCCTTTGGGTCCGCTACAATTTTAAAAATTTCTGCTCAATCTCGAATTTTTACTGAAGTTCAATCTATTTTTTGGTTCAGGCACGCTTCGAAACGAAATCGTCCGCCATTTTGTCGGCGGAGGAACTGAACTCGCAGAGCCAAGTTTGATTTTGGATTCAAACGAGCGTTACAGGCTCAAGACTGTGCCGAGTGGAACTGTCGTTGCTGAATTCAACGTTATTGTTCGTAATTTCGACAAGTTTGGGGTGGAGATATGAGGCCTTCCTCAGCCTTCTTGAGAAGGGTCCTTCAAGTCGCCCTCTGGTGGGGGGCCCTTGGTCTACAAGGACCTCTAATTGCTTTAGCTACAACGGAAACCCCCGATGGAGGGGTGACAAAGAACCCCTATGTGGGCTACTCTGTAGGGGACTACATACCCTTAGGGACCCTTCAAGAAAAAGGGGGTCAAGGGACCAACACCACAGAAAAGGACCCCCCTTCAACACTGGTAATCGGACCCCTCAAGTCTGGACCTGGAATATTAACCATCCATCGCCATGGTCAATGTGACCCCCAGGGATCGCGGGTCAAGGTCAAGTTCGATATGAACTACTTGTCGGAATGCACATTGACTGTGGACTCTGGAATGACCTGCGAAGGGCTTCAGATGCAGATACTCGAGCTGATGGCGGGAGATTTGAAGTTCAACTTTTCGTTGGTGTAAGTAAATTAGAGTTTATTTTGCTAGACTTGAATGCCGTTCATGGATTATTTCGAACTCGGGGTTTCAAAACAAGATTTTTCACCTTCTACCCATGTTTTCGTTTAACAGATTTGCTTCAGATCTTCCAAAAGCCCTCAGCAACACCACCGACAACTGGTCTCAACTCCGCCTCCAAAACGCTCCACCCACCTTCGAAACCACGCCCTCTCCAGGGACCAACGCGACCTTTGGCTGTTCCTCCATTACGCCTTTGCTCCACATTCAAATCCTCTACTCCTACTTCGGAAACGCAAACTTCCCACAAGCTAGAATCCACGCAGTGGTGTACGATTTCGGCGAAGTTTACAATACGCCAGCCCTGGAGCCTCTAACGAAAGCCACAAAAAACGAAACAAAAGATGGCGCTGCCATCGTTACTGGCTGGACGCCTTTGGAACTACGAGTGTCCACAAGGGTCACCTTCGTGGCAGTGCAAACGCAGTTGACTGAACGGAGGCCGCGGTGGCCCGCGCTGTCCTTCAAGCTGCCCAAGGACTTCTTCTATCCATTTTCCAACATGGGGTCAGGGGCGGGGCCGCAGGTCAAAGTAGGAGGAGTCTTGAGTGTAGTGATGATGTTGAGTATGTTATTGAAAATGTGAAATTTTGGATTTTGTATGTATTTATTGCCCTTTTAAAGCTTTTTTATATACACCAGCGCCCTCTACTAAAAATTTGAAATAATAAAACGTTAGTGTGCCACACACCATTCGCCTTTCAAACTGTTGTTGACGATCCAGTCGACGTACCCTGCAGTAAAAAAGAAAGAAATTTGGAAAACTTGAATTTATCGCCAAAATCAAGGACATCTAAAGTCATAAAAATGAGCACTTGAGGACTTACGAGTGACTCTTGTGTAGACTCCGGGCGACTTGGGTTTGGCGCAGCCGTGACCCCAGGAAACAATGCCGACCAGTTTGTGGCTCGTATCTTCGTCAATGACCAGGGGGCCTCCCGAATCGTTCTGAAAAAATTAAAAGAGTTAAAATTTTGAAACTTGAAAAGTTTCATACGAATTTCAGGTTTTTTAAAATTATGCTGGATTCAAGTGCCGTTTGAAGATATAACGTGTCCATGAAGGCTATTATCAAGTTGGAATGAAGATTTGTAAAGTAGTTGCTTAAATTTTCTACTTACAGTGCAGGCGTCAACGCCGCCTTGATCATATCCAGCGCAAATCATACTCTCAAGAATCTTGTCCTGGTAAATAGTGTCTTCTCGGCAAGCGCGCGCGCTCAGAATCGGCACAGTTACTTTGTTGAGAACCTTGGAGTTGGGCCCTGGAGTCAACCAAAAATTTAAAAAATTATATAGCTTGGACAATCCTCCATAGATGGCGCTCAAAACCCAATAAGTGTCTTACCCCCAGGACTGACAAATCCCCACCCAGCCACAGTAGCATTTTGCCCATCAAAAGCGTCATGACTTGTATTATAAGGCAAGCAAACGGGTCGGATATCAGTTTCGGCAAAATTCAAAGGCTCTTCAAGTTCAATGAGGCCAATGTCGTTATCAACGGTTTCTGTGTTCCAGCTGGGGTGGACGATGAAGCGTTTGATGGCGCGAGTTTCAAAGTCTTCCAAAGTTGAGGAGCTGAGGTTGTGGGCGTTGAAGGCGAGTCGAAGTCGTGTTTTTGATTGGCTGTGAGAAAATACAAATGCCACTCAAACCTCGAGTACACATTCTACACTTAAGAGCATTGAAAAACGGCACCAAAGACTTACGTATTAATACAATGCGCCGCAGTCACAACAAATCTGGAATTGATGACGCTTCCAGAGCAAATCACATGCCATCTTCCGTCCCATTTCTTCTTTTGGATCGCTGCAAGCCATGGGAATTCGCGCTCATCAGCTGGAATCGCTGGAATAATCAGTGGCTCCAGGCCAATCTTGGCTTCGAACGCTGTTGCGCTGCGCGCAACAGCCGCGGAGTTGAGCGCGACAAGGGGTTTTTGAACGCGCTTTTGGCCACAGGCTGAAATAACGTTCGATCACTTACATGTAATTCCACAAATGAAATCTGTAAATTAGGGGCTTAATTACCACAATTCCCAAAACTGGCACCAGAGTCTCGCAAAAATGGGAAGGACGCCGACTGGCCTTCTTTGAATCCACTCGAAGCGCCAATCTCCGGAACCGTTGTTGTTTGAACGGAAACTTCGTCATTTTGGTAGTCTGCTGAAGAAGTGGTTTCGTCGTCCTAAAAGGGTCAGTGGGTCAAGGGTCACAGGTCACTTAAAAATTCCTTGGTTTTTGAATTCTGAGACTTACCAAAATCAGTCCAGTAGATTCAGTCGTTACTTCAGGCTCCAGAACCGAAAACGCTTGCGCTTGCAGCGCAAGCGCTGCAAGGGTCACGAAAACAGCCTTCAATTTCATCTTTGAACTATGCGGAGTTAATAAGCGGATTAGCTGAAAGCGCCGCGCTGTAAACTTGCTAAATGGCGACTGAGCGCTTTGGCGACGCTGCGCTTTTCATGCTCTCAACACAACTAGTTCAGCGAACTTGGAATACGGAAGATTTGCAGCTTTAATTTATGCATTGGACAATGTAAAAGACGGTGACAAAGGCATTGGATTTGATGGAATCTCGTTCTTGTTGTTTGACCGTTCGTGACCGTTTGAATAAGAAGTTTTTTTGTCATATGTCGCAAAGCGGTAAAACAGGTTTTTTGTAATGTTATATAACTGGCTTTTTTAGGTCTTGAAACTGGAAGGTCAACTGGTTTAATACAACTTTTATTATTGATTCTGACGAAAAAAAGTCCGAATTTTTAACAAAACAATGAATATAATGTAGCGACAATGTAAAGGATTTCAAATTCTCAATGTTAAATTTAGCCATCGCACCAATCAGCGCCCTTGGTGTTTTGAAGGATCCATTGAGCGTAGCCTGTAAAAAGAGATGATTAATGAGAGATTTTGAAAAAAGCCGCCGCTAGATGGCGCGCGCGGGGCGCGCAGCGCCCGCGGCGCTGCGCTACTTACGAGAGACGCGAGCGTAGACTCCGGGCGACTTGGGCCTGGCGCATCCGTGACCCCAAGAAACGACTCCGACCAAAGTTGACCTTCCACCGTTGCCAATGATCAATGGGCCGCCAGAGTCTCCCTGAAATTGGCGCCAAATTCAAAACCTCTTCTTTTTTAAAAGCCTTGAAGGGCCCCTATTTTTTACCTGGCAAGAATCCCGACCGCCTTCATCATATCCTGCACACAACATGTTCCTGGTAATCCTATTCTTGTAATTGGTCTCCCCGTTACACCGTTGATGGCTCAAAACCTTGACATCGACCTCCCGAATAACCGGCGACAAACTACCGCCTTCGCTAGTGGCGCCCCAACCGGTGACCGTGGCAATTAATCCAGCAAAGTCGTTCTGATCCGAAGCCGGAAGACATGCAGGCACAGGCCCATTTCCATTGCCCAAAGGAACTCGGCGACTCAATCTCAACAACGCAATATCGTTATCGATATTCTGTCGATTGTATCCGGAATGCATCTTGATTTCAGAAACTGGGAAGAGGTTCTGTGGCGAGTTTGACGGGAAGCGTTCTTGGTAAATGTAGACCATGATTCGGCCTGGTTGTTGTCCATCGACGCAATGGTTAGCTGTTATGATGTACTGGTCGTTGATGAGGGTACCGCCGCAGAAGGGTCTGCCGCCGCCAGAGCGGACCAAGGCCACGGTCCAGGGGTAGCGACGGATGGTTGTAGGGGACCCTCCGACAATCTTGGTCCCGTTGGAGGGGAGGTTGCAGGTGAAGGGGATGGGGTTGGGGACCTTGACCCAGTTGGAGGAGGTGGAGGCGACCCCACATTCTGAAAAAAGAGGTGAGGGGTCACTTGAAGGGACCTTGGAACGGGGGCCCTTAAGGGCCCCGATAGCGGAAGAGGTATGAAGGCTTACTGCAGTTGGCCCTTCCGGTGACCACAACATCGTTGATATCATCTTCGGGGGTCACAGTTTTGGTCTCGGTCTTCTTGACGGGGAGGTCAGTTGAAGGTACTCCAGAGGGTACCCCAGCAGGGAGTTCGGTAACAACAGCAGGTTCGTCTGTGGTCTCAGATTTGACCTCTGATTGGTCAGAACGACCAAAGTAGCCTTCCAAGGGACTGATGCCTCTGATGCAACCCCCAAAGGCGTAGGGGCCGTCGCAGACGCAAACGTCGGGGTCAGTAACGACCTTGATTACGTTAACTGTAAATAGCGTACAATTAGCGTAAAAGTACAATTAGGATTAGCACTCAAGAAGCATATTTTCGATAACAGGATATTCAACCAGGTGCGTTAATTGCTTTTTGTCGTTAGTCGAGCAAGGATTCTAATGACTATTACAAGCGCGCATGCGCAGCGCGCCGCGCAGCGGCGGCGCTGGAAGATGAGAGTCGTTAGCAGTTGAAGAAATTCCAAGTTAATGAATTGTTATCTTCAGTTGAAAATGAATTTGAGAAAAGTTTTGAAAAATAAATGTTGCTAGTTTTCAATGCCGTTTTAACCAAAAATCCATCCATTTTAAAATTAGCTCAGATAGTTTCGCATAGAAATACGTAGAAAAGTATGTCCATTTAAAAACCTGGCGAAAAAACTCACCTTCAGGGAATGGATGTAAATTAATCCTCGTGACAATGTCCAAAACGGTTGTGTTGCCTTTGTCTTGTTCAAGCGACGCTTGCGCTGCTGGGGCTGGGTCAGTCAACTGTTGGGGCAAAAAACCAGTTTCAATGTTAACAAAGCCAAGCTTAAAAAATTCGCAAACACTTTTTCTTGTTTTCCAAATTTTCGCGGGTACTTACAGGACTTCCAAGGATCGCTGAAGAGCACAAAAGTGCTCCGAAAATGGCAAACTTCATGGCCAACTTACTATATTTAGCACTGAAACCAAAGCAAACGAGAAATTTAAAAAGAGTTGACACTCGATGGCTCTCCAGAAACGGACTGACGAGTTGGCAGAAACAAGCTTCAAAGTTGTATCTTTTATGGTATCAGGTTTGCGAATCTGTCGTTTGCGGTTATCAGGCGACGACGCTGCCGCTGACGCTTGTACTATTTGCAATTCTCCTTGTGTTTCTTCTTGCTCCTTGCTCGGTTGTCCCCGAGTTGAATTTTAAAAGACTTTTCTCACAGCTAAATTTCTTTGTTGTCTTGCAGATGAGATAAGACGGAATGAAGGCTTGACAACTCTTTAAGGAGACGCGCACGCCAAATGATAATGACACACGTGAATTTTAAGTTCAAGACGTAAATTGTATATAGCCATTGAGGTCGTCGGGATGATGGAAATTGTGCAAGTAATTTTCCTGAAATGGGCAGCGGCTATAGATTAAGAGAAAAGTGTGGAAGAAACTTAGGTTTGATGTAACCTAAAGCAAGGATTTTGTATTTATTTCCTGTTACGTACATTAACGCTGATCCAGTTTTTTTGGAGGTTAAATTACAGATTTTGCCGAAACTCATTTGTACTTGTGACGCTTTTAGATTAAGAAATTAACAGGTTAAAAAACAAGGCGTGGACAGAATATGACGGAAGATTTTGAGCTCTGAATATTTTTTGGCTTTTATTCGCGTACAGGAACCGTCAAAAATTTGTTGTTGAGTCGGTGACACCATTCGCCGCTTTTGGCTTCTTTTTGGATCCATTTCAAATAGCCTACAAATATTAAAAATTAGCGCCTAAAAACTAAAAAACTAGAAAAAAAATATTGTGAAAAAATGTAGAAAACTTACTGGAAACCCTGGTGTAAACACCAGGCAAATTGGGCTTGCCACACCCGCGCCCCCAAGCGACGACTCCTGCAACTACGTTTCGGTTGCCCAAGTCGACAATCAGCGGGCCTCCAGAGTCACTCTATTTAAGGACGTTCAAAAATTTTAAGATTTTTTTTTTGAAAAAGCATAGATGGCGCTGCTGGCGCTGCAACTTACATAACAAGCATCCTTGCCGCCTTTAAGCTCGCCAGCGCACAACATGTTGGGCTTAACGTAGGTCGTGTGACCTGTTCTGACACATGATTTGTGGCTCAGAATCGGAATGGAGACTTTATGGAGAGTTGAAGTCCTGATGCCTGAAACCATCGATTTTAGTAATTACAAAATACTTGGAAAAGAGCGCGAAAATTTGAAAATTTTACCGCTGAAAGTCGAATTATAGCCCCAACCTGCCACAGTCCCATTCAAGCCTGCAAAGTCAAAGCTTGCCGAAGTGGGCAAACAGATGGGTCGGATGGAGCTCTTGGTAAAATCTATGGCAGGCTCAATTTCAATGAGCGCAATGTCGTTTTCGCGCGTCAGTTTCGGGTATTCGGGGTGCATGATGAAGCGCTTGACCTTTCTGCGCATGACGGCGCGGCTCGTTTCAGCGAGGTCCATGTCGTGGGTGTTGAACCAGATTTCGGTCCATCTGAGGTACTTGCTGGAACACATGTTAAAAATTAGTCTCTTTAAGCGCGCAGGCGCCGCGCGAAGCGCGCGCGCGCTACTTACTGCGCAACACAATGAGCAGCGGTGAGAACGAAGCGCGAATTAATCAACGCGCCTCCACACGTAATCTTCTGCCTCGTCAAACTGATATCGGCGATGCCGACCATCCATGGAAATTCAAGTTCTTCGGCGGTAACGCCGCCGATAATGTACGGCTCGACCAATGGGGAAGAAGCTTGAGATCGGCGTTTGTCCTTGTTGTAAAAGTTGAAAATTGGGAAGAGGTTGTCGGAAAAAGGTTTCTTTCCACATTCTGCAGGGGGTCAAAATTAAATTGAGCGCCAAATTCAAAACCTGGGGTCAAAAAGTTAGCGCCTTCTTACTGCAACCAGAAGAGCGCCGCCGGGAGAAAAAGAGGGCGCTGCTGTTCCCAACGTTACTGGACGGTCTTGAGCGGCGGAGGAAGTTGGTTTCGGTGGCTTCATCTTCAACAAAGCTCCAGTCTCTCGCTTGCTACTCAAAAAAACACTTCTAAATTATACAATATTTAAACTGTCTGACCTTTGACATGTTGGTTCTTGCCTTTGTGTTAACACGGCTCAGGACGGTCGGAAAACCAAAAACTGTCAGCGCCAAAATCAAAAAGATTTGTTTTCGGATCTGGAAGAACCGGACAGCTGACATTTTTGTGCCTTGTTTACGCAACGCTATCAAACGGCACTTTAAAACGACAAAATTTTAACCGACATTTCTCTGCCCTTCCTCAAGGAAGACTGAGCCGCTCCAAAGCTCCTTCAGACAGCTCAAGTCCCTTGAACTTAGTTTTAAGCAAAAGAGAGTAAAAGCTAAATGAGAAAATGCTGATTAATTTTGACCTCTTATTAACCCTTTCGGCACGTAATTTCCATTTGCCCAAAAAAAAGTTTGCAATTTTGTTTATGTTAAACTTGTGGTGGTCAGAGAGCATGAAATTTCTGCAGGCTTTGCTGAACAGTATAGGCCACCTACAAAATTTAAAGAATTTTGCGTGCTGTTTCTGCATTTTGTTTTAAATGGGTTTCGTGCTTGGAGCGCTTAAAAAAGCGCTTAAGCGTAAGGAAGGATCAAAATTCAAGAGCAAAAACCATTGCGAAAAAGGCAACAAAATATGCGGCCATGAACTTAACATTAAGAGTTGTATTGTTAAAGCGTGCAATTTTATTGATTGAGCGCTTGATTGTTCCGGGTGAAAGCGCCAGACGCTGTAAGCGTCAGACTGTTGAAATTTCGTTTTCTGTTTGCTTTCACTGTATGCAGTCAGGAGGTAGAACAAATCTTTAAAACTTACCCAATATTTAGACTTCTTTTCGAAACGGCATCAAGAAATAGCATAATTACCGACCTTGCACCATTTTTATTCACCAGAAAAAACCACCCGCGAAAGTTCAAATAAATAGATATTTTTTCAAAATTTTGATTTTTTTAGTCTTTGTTGAAATTCCAGCTGACAGGACTCCGACTCCGATGAAACTGGAAGATGGGCTTCCGCTCCTTTGCAGCGCTGGCGGCTGCGCCGCCAGCGCCATCTCTCGCTGCCTCTTCAACCACCGTCGTTGGTTTGGTAGGCCCTTTGCTCGCCAACAGCGACCTCGTAGTCTCCTCCCCCGCGTGCTCAATCTCATAATGCTCTTTACTACTCGCGCTCTTGGCGCCATCTACCGAAGGCGGAGTCTGCTTCTGTTCCTCCTCCTCCTCACTGGAACTCGGCCTCACGATAATAATATCAGTCGGCCGCTTGGCGTCGCCACGATCGAGGATGGAGACTCCGTAAATATTACTGTGGTTAGCAAACGAGACCTTTTCCGATTTGGACACGACGACTTGTTTTACCGTAAAGAAGTTGATGTCAGTAGTCGTTGGAAAAATTGGGTTTGAAGTGGTACTTGTGGTGGTTGTTGTCGAAGAAGTGACAGTTTCGTTCCGGTCTTGTGAAGTGCTTGAAGAAGAAGGAGGAGCCACTTCAATATACGGAACCGGATGAATGCCTGAAGGTTCAGCGTCAAAGTCGTCAGAGGGCGCAGGCTCCAAGTGGACGAGGTTGATTGGAGGTCTGTAGGATAGGCGGCGCTGCTGTTGCTGTGGTTGAGGTTGAGGCAGGACTGAGATTGGGCGGTCGATACCAGAATTTTTTGGATCGTTGCTGCTACTGCTACTACTAGTACTGCTAAGTGTGTATAAATAATTTCTGAATTTGTCGTGGCTTCCGGCGTCGATGGGCGTCCGTGAGTTGTGCCTGTGAAGGAGGAGGAGGAGCAAAGAAAGAGATGAGGTCAAAGAAGGCGGAGCCAGAGTCAAGGAGGAGGAGCCACAGCGCTTTCTTACCTTACCGTGACTCTGAGGAAGACGCTTCAAAGTCTGCGCGGAGCGCAGCGA
>JAQGBJ010003203.1:0-13441 GCA_034698345.1 Sphaeridia pumilis
TGCAATTGACGTTTAATTAATGAAAGATTGGGCAAGTTGAACTTTGCACATATTTAATTGAAGAGGACAATTAATGGGGTTTAAAAAGAGGAAAGCCAGACACAAGTGTCAGATGTGAGGGCGGGCGGATTATTGCATGTTTGTCCCACATTTGTTGGAGGTTTTAAGGGATAAAATGCAGTTTGAAAGTGCACTTGACCCATTTGAGTAAACGTGGTTTGTGGACAGTTGGTAGTGATATGCCTTGGAGTCATCATGGAGACAAGTGCGAGGAAGTCAATGACGATTTAAAACAGAGACGAATATATGTGTGTAATTAGTGACAGAAAGATTTTAAAACAAGAGACAGGTGCATTGCATTTTTGCAGATATGAACTTGTCGAGAATGAATGAGTGTGCGAATTGCAAGTGTCTATTTCGCATAACTTGAAACGACGACGAGGATTACACTGATTGCAGCGTTTACGAGGATATGGAGTTTACAAGGAATGGCATTGAGGAAAGCGTGTATTTTTTCGAGAAAAATGGCCGTTGGCTTGGCGTAATCTTGAAAAAGGTGTAAGACAAAGACAGGAGACTTGGACGTAGACTTACTGATGATTGTGGATTATGCAATCGAGACATTGACCGTGTTTAGAAGAGCGTGAGATATTTCTCATATGTGTACTGTACAATTTTATTGCAGTTTTAAAGGTTTGGGGCGAAGATTTTGCAGGATGCGGAATTGGTATGATGAATGGGTGACGACGAATATTTGTGACTCATGGTGGGGAGGTCCTTAATTGAGTTTTCGAGATGAGATGGACTGGAAGCAGGAACCGTGTAAATGGGTCAAGGGTTTTTAAAATGGATAAAAATTTTGAAGGAACTTTTCAAGTTGGTACTGCCATGAGGAGAGAGCGAGGCGAATCATGTTGAGTGGACAAAGAGTCTCAGGGAACAAGACAATAACAAAATTAATTAACAGGTGGCAGGAGCGCAGGTGTTTTGGAGGAATTGAGAGAGGTGAATATTTTTATTAGGTGTGACGGAAGGATTAAGGGATGATGAATTAATCAGTTTTTGTATGAATTTTCGAGGCTGTGATATTTGAATTGCAGAATTTGGCGGCTTTCTGAAGATCCTTTTTGGTGGAGCCGACACGTCTGACGGGATTAGGAAAAGCGAAAGGTGGGATTGAGGAATGGGATTCGCGAAAGTCAACTTGATTCAAGTTGACTTTTACGGATGTGCAAGTGTGTGTCTGCTGACTTGATTTACTTGGTGAACGGCTAAAGGTTTGAATGGTCAGATGTCAGAGCACGTGCGTGGTGGACGGCAACAGCAGTGGTCAAACTGGTAGCCGAGAGTTGAAGTTGAGCGGCTGATGGATTGATAACTGGTTAAGTCGAGTGGCAATTTGGCGATACGGATGTGAGTGTGTGTTAATTTTGATGTGGAATCAAGTCTTTGAAGCTGATGAATCTTGGTTGATGCAAAGCAAGATGGAAGGATAACAACAAGCTGATGCTGCTTGTGGCTCGCTGGAATTTAAAGACGGAATCCCGTTCAATTGCACACGTTGTAAATGGCGGTAGTAAAAGGCTGTAAATCAATATAAGAATGAGGAAAATATAAATCCTGTTTGAAGAACAACTGGACAGGTTTTTGGGTGATTTTTGCTGGAATTGAGAGGCGGTTAAATGGTGACCTCAGACATGGACAAGGCTGACCTCGAAATTTTAAGAATGTGTGGATTGGAATTGTAATGAATAGCAAGTGACTAATGAATGTTTTTGCTTGATTTCTACAGGTATTGGTATCGATGACACTTTTGTGATGTTGGCCTCCTGGCGGCGAACGACGGTGCATGAATCAGTTCCGAAACGTATGGGCGAATGCTACGCTGAGGCTGCTGTGTCGATCACGATTACTTCGATTACGGACATGTTGTCATTCTGGGTTGGAGTGATCACACCGTTCCCTTGTGTCAAGATCTTTTCTATTTACTCTGGAGCTGCTGTTGTGGCGACGTACCTTTGGCATTTGTGTTTCTTTGGAGGAGCGATAGCTCTGTCGGGGTACCATGAGCAAGATAATAGGCATTCGGTTCTGTGGTGCTACAAGTCGACACCGAAGTCGAAGAACTGTAAGTGTTGTGAAAGTCAAAACGTATATGCACAGTTTGAAGGGGATGGTGAGAGATGTTTATATTTTGGTTTTTTGTTACAGCTGGAAAATCCTTCTGGTACAAACTGTGGTGCACTGGAGGTATCGATTATGAAGATCCGTACAATCCTAAGGATAACAAGGACCATGGTATTATGGTCTTTTTCCGAGACTACTGGGGAGCGTTTTTGAACAACGGAGTCGTGAAGATTTGTATTTTGGCTTTGTTCATCGCCTATTTGGGAGTTGCTTGTTGGGGAATTACGAAGACACAAGAAGGGTTGGAGAGAAGGAAGTTGGCGAGATACGATTCTTATGCTGTGACCTTCTTCGATACTGAAGACAAGTACTTTAGGGAGTTCCCGTACAGGATACAGGTGAGTGGGGGAAGATATGAAAAATATAATGGAAATGCGAAGGAGGGATTAATGAAATTTTGGCTGTTTAGGTGGTACTTACTGGAGATGTGGAGTACTCGAATGAAGCAACGCAGCGGAGGATTGAGTCGATCATGCAGGAGTTTGAACGGTCTCAGTACATTGACAGCTCTTCACTGTACACTGAAAACTGGTTGAGAGCCTTCTTGGGCTTTGTGAATCGGTCTAAGGAAGTGGACATTTTCTACAACATTACCACCGAAACGGACTTTATTGAAACGCTTCAGGATAGCTACCTTGGACCGTCAAGTATATTCAGTGAAGATATCAAGTTCAATGAGAATAACACAAGGATCATTGCTGCAAGATTCGTGATTCAGACTGTCAACATTATGAATTCGAACGAAGAAAGAGACATGGCTCAAGCACTGAGAAAGATAGCAAAGGAACAAGCTCCGCAGTTCAATGTGACGGTGTTCCATCCGTTCTTTGTCTTCTTTGACCAGTTCTTGCTGATTCGGGCTACGAGTATCCAGTGTGTGACGATTGCCGCCATTATCATGATGGGAGTGTCTTTGGTGTTCATCCCTAACCCGCTTTGCTCGTTGTGGGTAGCCTTTTCGATTCTGTCTATCGAAATCGGAGTTGTTGGATTTATGACCTTGTGGAACGTCAACTTGGATGCCATTTCTATGATCAACTTGATTATGTGTATCGGGTTCTCGGTGGACTTTTCGGCGCATATTTCGTATGCTTACATGTCGGCTAAGGTGGATACTCCGGAAGAGCGGGTTAGAAGCTGCTTGTACTCCCTTGGACTTCCTATCGTGCAGGGCGCTATTTCGACAATCTTGGGTGTTATTGCACTTTTGGTGGCTCCGTCGTACATCTTCATCACCTTCTTCAAAGTGGTGTTCCTGGTCATCTTCATTGCTGCAATGCACGGATTGTTCCTACTGCCGGTGTTGCTGTCGTTGTTTGGTCCTGGAAGTTACAAGGCGATTTGCGGTGGAGACGAGGGTCCTGATGACTCGGATAGAAGAAATGGCAAGGCGAAGGACAAACCTGTGCCGTATTCATTTGTTGTGAGTCCAGCTGGATTGGACCCTAAAGCCTACCCACGTAAGTCAATAACCAGAAGCTAGGTTTTGAAATCTAGAATTTAAATGCTAAAGTTAATGTTGTTTGATTTTATAGGCTCAGGACTTGGAGGCCCCATGGACGGTCGGCGGACTGCGAACGTTGGCGTGAACGGAGGGTTCGCTGCCAGCTTTGGACTTCAAAACGGACAGTTTGTAAATGCAGGTGTTATCCCAAGAGTTCAAGTCACCAAAGCCAAGTCAGCGTCACCGCCGTCAAGAAGCAGTATAGAGAGAGACGTCGGTTTGGGAACTTCGGGTGAAGATGATTCCAGCGAGTCAAGTTTGACTAAGAAGAATAACAACAAGAACGGAAGGCCGAAGAGACCGGCGGACGTGAAAGAAATGTACCAGAATGAGGGCTATTTGACAGACGACGAAGGTGGCGGTCAACGAAGGAAGAGCAGAGAGAGCAGCAATAATAATAGTAGTAATAGTAATAGCGTAAACAAGAAACAGGAGAGCAGCAGAATCAGAAGTACTTCGCTGCCGCATAGCTCCAGTCCGAACGGGACTGTGGACGACGGACGTGGTGAGCGGAAAAATAGTCATCGGGGGTTCTACGTCAGCGAAATGAGATTCCCATAATGACTGACTGATCAGAGTTTTTTAATTTAAGCCCAGGTTTTCCTATATAAATTGATTATTTTGTATTTATATCTTAAGACATGTATACTACTATTATTATTGTATTTACTGTGGGGGCCGCCATCTTGAGTCGGGTCGTTTGAATATAATATACCTTGTAGCCGCATTATCTAAAAGTTCTGGCTAATGTATGAAAATGGCCAAACCAGATAAGTATGTCCTATAATGTCCTGACCACTGTAAAAAGTATGACACTATTATTGTAATGAGTCCATCAGAAAGAGGCTGACCGAATACCGTTTTTGACTCAGGCTTTGCAAGATCTTGGAAACCGTGGCCTAAACGGTGTTTGTATAAAAGTATTGTGTAACCTTATTTTAACTGAATGTGCCCAAGTGTTTTTGCAAGTTGCAAGTGTATTATGGTATTTAACATCGCCACCGCCGTTAGCATTCAAACGTTTATTGAGAGTGGCTTGTAACTTGTAGATGCTTTAGTGCACTATTCAAGTAGTCACTGTATGAATTGTGCTCAATTTACTAAGGGATAGAAAGGTCTTGATGACGTGTATAATGCTATGAATTCCGCTATGCTGAATTCATAGTTTATTATCTATTCTTGTTAAAGGACCACTTATTTACTGCTGATAGTGCTGTAACTATAGGTGTATTTGAAATGTGACCATGATTTTGACCATAAGGGCTTTGACAGCCATCCCCTTCTTAACTCTATAAAACGTAACTGTCAATAATATTATACACTTTTGTATTATGAGAGTGCCATGTTAAAACCACGCGTGTCCACATATACTTGTACACAGTCTGAAGAGACGCAAAAGATCACGACCATATTCTCCTTGTAAAGTAGAATCTTCGATCTACCTCGTAGATGAAAATCGCTGACCAAATCTACAAATGTAGTTTTGACTGTAATATCATTGTGATTTGTAATCTTTGAAAACTAAATGCATGCAGTATATGTTCCAGAAAGGGTCGTGACTTCTTTTTAGATTTGACAATACTTTTCTGCTACGTAGTCTTTTAAAAAGGGATAATGTGTAAAGAAGGAGTTTTGTGTATATTATTGTGACCGTTTGCGTAATGTTCGAGTCGGTTAGTTTTTACTTTTAAGTTGCAGGTGTTTGCGGAACTACGATAATCGGTTAAGTGGTTCCACTACAGTGTTGTAGATGCAAGTTATTGTAATGCGTTAATATGAGAAATAATAAACGGTTCGACAAGAAAAAATACTGGGGTGATTGTTGCAAAACATAAGTTTCCTTACTTCGTCTTCGTTGATATAGCTTTTTGAGATGTACCTGTTTTTCTACGCCTTGCATACTTTCATTGTCGTTGCAGGTCAGGAGAAAGCTTCTATTCCACTTTCCCGCCAGTCTCAAAATGGCGCTCAATCAGTCCACAGCTCCAATTGCTTTCCCTTCAAAAGCACCTTTTCTACTTCTTCAAGGCAAACCAAAGCTACTTCACGGCGCTTCCAAAAGACATCCGGTTCGCAAACCCCGCAAGTGTCCATTTACTTCCACTACTTGTATTTGCTGCGCGACACTCCTGGCGCCTCCAGGGCATCCGAAGTTCTTCGAAGTGCTGAAACGGGATTCCGACTGGGTCATTACTGACGATGGAGAAAAAGAGGTTCCTGAAGATGAAGAAGCAACAGAAGACATGAACGTGGTGGACTCGAGTCGTTCTACTGGAATCACGCCACTGGAGGTGAATACCAGTACTTCATACGTCTTCAAGCCGCTGGGTAGACTTTCTGAAGTTCTAAAGCCGCCAACAGTGACTGTTCAGTATTTTCCTTCTGGGGAAGACGACGGAGCTCGAACAACTTGGAATCCCACATCGGAGCCTTCCATACCAATTTCTGCAAGGAAGTACTATGGAAAAATCTGTGATAAAATGCGAAGTCAGAGCAAAGCATCCACTTTTACCAACAACACGCTACTCCAGCAGTGACAACTCTAGGTCACCAGTGTCATTATTTTGCGGGTGATAAATTACCGAAGTTGGTGGGCGCTTGATTCGGCTTGATACCCGTTTCGGTAAGTGTGGAGAGCAGGAAGGTGGCAAAAGTTCCGTTAGTTTCGTGTGTATTGTCAGTAGATTTGATGGAGAAGTTTCGGATGTTGTTTATTGGAAAAGCATACGCAAGACATGAGAGCTTTCATGTTCGCAAATGGAAATCTTGTTGACCTAGCATAGTAGTAAGTAGTGAAAGACATTAATCAAGGGAAATTAATGGAGAAATCGTCACCTGGTACTTTCTCCCGCCTTTTGTCTCCCCGCGTTAATGGAGTTTCGGGCGGCGGGTGGGCCGCGTTTGTGGTCGTTTCAGAGGTTCCAGTTATAGGGTATTGTGAAGGTGAAAATAGGCTTTTATTGCATGCAAAGTTTTTATTGCGGAAATAATAGAGGGAGACAAGGCTAAATTACTGTAAAAGACCAACCGCTGGTGTTATACTACGGGTAGCAGCGGAAGTCGGGCTTTTTGCACTAATGCAGTAAATATAACATGTGAATTTTTGGATAAAATTACTTGTTTGGCTAGTGCTTTTGATGTTGATTTGCCAATGGTCCATTGAACTAATAGTAAATGGAAGAACCAACAACACAAGATTAGGATTCCAGTCACCTGACTCGGACTGACAAGGCTATTGGAAAAGCACCTGACTCTGACCAAAACCAAGTTGGATTTAAACCTTTGCAAATACACAGTCAGTAAATGCTATCAAACCTTCGATAAGATAGTAGTTTAACGTTTATTATGCAACGATGCATTGAGATTCAGTCACATGTGACATGTGTAAGGTGATGAGTGATGAGCAGGAAATGCTTTGCAAAAAGGCTTTAAAATTAAAACAGTTTTGATACCACATTAAAAGAAAGTTTTGACAAAAACCATGAAAAATCGGACGTTTTCGCATCTTGACACTTCAAAGCCCAGTTCAGTTTCCAGTAGCCCCTTTTTGAGGCACTTTCTCGTCTTTTGTGTGTACTTCAGTGCTTTACTAGTTAAAAATGTAGTGAATTCAGCAGTTATTCCAGTCAAAGCTCCTGGAGACGTAACCGAAAACGGGGGAGATAATAAACTCCATTTTATTCTACGAGGGAACTTTCCTGACGACTTTTTCTCGTTGCAAGAACGACGAAATGGGGCTGTGGTGGTCCATTTTTTGGTTTCGTTTTACTTGTTTTTCGGACTGTATGTTCTTTGCGAACGGTACTTTGTGCCGGCAGTGGAGAGCATTTGTAAAAGTAAAGGCCCGAATGAACATGATTCGAAGTTTTGAGGGTTAATAGAGCCTCTGATCTAATAACACATTTGATTACAGACTTCAAAGTATCGAGCGATGTAGCAGGAGCTACGTTCATGGCCATGTCGACTTCAGCCCCTGAACTGTTCACCAACTTCATTGGGACCTTTGTGACCAAAGGAGATCTTGGCGTTGGGACTATTGTGGGGAGTACAGTCTTCAATATTTTGATTGTCGCCGCTGTTTGTGGTATCACGACTGTCTTTAGTTCCAAGACGTTCAAGACTGTCAGTGGGCGGAAGGTAGAAGAGATTATCATAGAAATTGAAGTAATGGAACTTGAAACAATATTTCGTCTTGGATTTCAGGGAATCCAGTTGGAATGGTGGCCCTTGAGCCGGGACTCGTTTTTCTACATTCTGGGCATCGGAGCCTTGATTTACGTCCTGGAAGATCAACGTGTATTTTGGTACGAAGCTTTGGGGATGTTGATTCTTTACGCTTTGTATGTTATTGGTGAGTTGTTAAAATCTGTGAATACTGGTGAAGCTTTGAAGTTGACTGATATAATGTATGTTCATCAATTGCAGTTCTATGGAAAAGCCTCACGCTGAAACTGTTCTTCGAACGATGTTTCCTGAGGATCAAAAAGTCGACGGACAAAAAACGTCACAAAATCTCTATTTATCGGCCTTCAAAACTGAAGCGTGTCTCCACAGCCACTGAAGTCACGCCTTTGCTCTCAAGCGCCTCAGTTCATCCAGTTGGTAGGCAAACAATTTCAAAACCTCGAAGGTTGCCACAATGACAATATGTATGTAGTAATATACGAGATGCCATTAACTTTTTTCTATGCAGCCTCCGCAGACCCTTCAGCGCCATCAATCGCCGAAAGTGATTCAAGTACCGAGACAGAGACCAGCACGGAGAACAGTGAAGAGCTCAGTCTGACTTCGAACGAGTATGACGAACTTCTAGTTTCTAATGCGTTTCGGAGGACTATGTCCACTCATGACGGCGGAATGCGTGAGTCGAGTTCCTTCTAATGAAAGTTTGAAGAACCTCTGTGATGTGAGGGTTTGAACTGAACTTCGAAATGGTATCTATCTAGCCACTTGTGGAGCTTGCCTTCCCCCACGGCACGAATCAGCAACCTGTCTGACCTGGGTCTTTTGGATAGCTTCATTTCCTCTGCGTCTAGCGTATTCTATAACTATTCCAGACTGTCGACATCCCAAATGGTACAAGTGGTACCCGCTAACGCTGATTATGTGCATTTTGTGGACTGGTGTATTGTGCTATGTAGTGTCTTGGATGATGACAATCATTGGTGAGGTTCTGGTTCTACAGTTTCAAGTAACGCTAAATAAAATTTTGAGATCATAAAACTGAACTCTGTATTCTAGGAGAAACACTGGACATTCCAGAATCAGTAACGGGCTTGACGTTCTTGGCGGTTGGGACCAGCCTGCCCGAAGTCTTTTCTTCGATCATTGTTGCGAAGCAAGGTTATAGGCTTGTATAATTTTGATCCTGGAGCTTCAAAGAAGGCTATAAAGGCTTAAGAATGAGGAAATCTTTTTGCAGGACTTGGCTCCATGGCGTTCAGTAGCTCCGTGGGCTCCAACACTTTCGACATTTTACTCTGTCTTGGACTTCCTTGGCTTATTGAAGGAAGTCGCATTGCTAACCACTTTGGCAAAAACTTTATCGAAATCCACAGCCAGGGTTTGGCAGTGTCTTCTATTTTGATGATTGCCGCAATTGTGATTTTGTATCTGCTTTTAGCATGCAACGGTTATGTTTTGGATAGGAGAATCGGCTTCACTTCTCTAGTTATGTATGTGGTGTTTTTGACGATTGCTATTTTGTTGGAACTTGATGTATTTCATTAAAAGGGGGTTTGAAGAACGTTGTGCATTTAATATACAAAAAAGTGGCTTCGGAAGCACGACTACGGGGGTCTGCCATGAGTCTGCGGCTTTTAAACGTTTCAGATTGTAAAAGTCATAGAGTGGAAATCTAGAGCGCGTAATTCAAAAACCGCATGTGTTTTGGATGTCAGTTTTCTTTGGAGTAGCACATGTGTTGAGGTTTTCCAAAATTCGGATTCAGAATTTTCAGAGGTCGAGCTGTATGCATACATATACATATTTAAACTCATATCAAAGATACCTACTGTTCAGCAGGATGGAGCACTACATTCAAGATCCTATAGTTTCCAACGATATCGAAGCAGATCCTTTCGATTCTAGCCTCAATAGACTGTATGTCTTTGAAGAATCAATCTCTTCGTACGTTAACGAATGTTTACGAGTCTTTAGTCCCGGAAATCCAATCGTTGTGGTAGCTGAGGGCAAGTTTAGTGGTAAAGCGGTTAGCTGTGCTGAAATTGTAAAGTCGAGGTTGACCAAGCATGTAATTCACCAAATCACCTGTGCGACCTATGCCAAGTAAGTTGTATTTTTTCAAATGTTGAATGTAGCTTTCTGCAGTTGATAAACGTATCTTCTGAATCATATTTTCAGGACTGTTGAAAGGTATGAACCATTACCAGATAGTGTTTATGACTTGGAATCTATCAATGTTACAAGGACTGTCCCGGTACTCCACATCTTGCTATCTTATGAGCCGCTCGATTCAACTGCAACGGGGTGAGCTTTTGAAGGAAATGCCGGACAATTGAAAGAAATTGGTGAAATGATTCTGAAAGTATTGCTTTTATTCTTTGATCAGGTATCAGAAAACGAACGGCGATGGAGGCAAATATGGAATGAGAAAATTGCCTGCGAATATAACAGCAACAGCGTGATGAGTGATGTGATAACTAACGAAGTGGCAATGCATCAGAGCTGCCGTTAGTCTAAAATTCTGGTCTATGTGCAATAACATATTGGTGGGGATTCGATATTTGTTTGTGCTTGTACCGGATATGACTTGTGATTCAGCCAGCCCACCAAAACGCTAATAACGATAGAAACTATGTATGTTAAGGAGATCGTGATTAAACTGACCGCAATACATATATGAGTACAAGTTTGCTACATTACACTGGATACATGATTGCTCAAAAGATCGGCCTTGCTCCATAACGTGCTTTATAGCTGAAGTCCTGAAGTGTCTTTGGTATTTGAGTTGTTACTAAATCTGCGGTGGCGATAGTGCTTGGCTGATATGCGACCTTGAGAAGGTAAGTTAGAGTTACGCAATCGAGAATTTTCGGACAGTTAGCTACTGCTACTGGTTCTGATTCAGTGACTACGATAGTTGATTCTTAATTTCTGTTCCAGATGGACAAATCTCTCGTGGTAGCAGCCCATATCTTAATGGCAGTTGGGTTTTACATGGTCTCACCGGCTTTTCCGTGGGGCTTTGGTCGATTTGGAAATCAGCAGACGGACTTTGTACAAAGTAAGCTATTTGCACACAAATGTTCTCACTAGGAAGATAAGGCTATTCGTTGCTAACTAACTCTATTTGATCTTAGGTCTTTGTAGAAAGTATGATATCCTATCGTCGGCATCCCAGCCACGTTTTCAGGTGAAGCCCTTATTTTGCCTGTTCAACAATCTTGTTACCAAAAACTTTAGCACTGGATGGGTGAAGCTGACGCCAAAGTTCCTCTACAGCCCGACAAAGCAAGGGTTGAAAACAGCAAAGCTGCAGTCAGTTGGTATACTGTCGATAATGAATATGACGGAAACTTCTGCATCATCTTTGGCACCTATAACGCCTCCTTTACCAACAACAACTACAATGCCAACCACAGTAACGACAACGACTGAAGCCGTCACTGCACCGCCAGTAACGACAGATACTCCAACAACAACAATGCCAACCACAGTAACGACAACGCCTGAAGCCGTCACTGCGCCGCCAATAACGACAGATACTCCAACAACTACAATGCCAACGACAGTAACGACAACGACTGAAGCCGTCACTGCACCTCCAATAACTACAGATTCTCCAACAACTACTATGTCAACCACGGTAACGACAACGACAGAAGCCATCACTGCACCGCCAATAACGACAGATACTCCAGTAACAACTACTAGTACGTCGTCTACGACAACTATTATCACATCTCCCCCTGTTTCAACGACGGATGCAATACCTACTATGCCCACCACTATGGATACTTCGACTCCGACACCTATGACGACTATGAGTACTGTATCATCTGAAAGTACGCCAGCAACAACAACAGAAATAATACCATAAAGTTCAAGTATAGGACCATAAGATTCAACGAACGAATATTACATGATGTGTCAGCACTTAATTTTAGGTAAACTTTCTCCGTGGGAAACAATCCACCCATGTTATAGTTGCTGAAGTTTTCACATGCAACGGTAGGCCGTAGAATTACCAAAAGTGGTCAAGCCAGTTTTCTAAACTTTCTTTTTTGTGTATAACATTGGTCGCATGTTCAGCAGATAATGTGATGAGTACTAGTTGATCGATCGCGTTTGTCTCGTGAACTAGAAATTTTATACGGCTGTTACTGTGGCTTCAAGGGCTCTGAAAGGGATTAAAATGTCCAGAACAATCCGTTTGCTTTGTGTTGCGATAGTGTTAGCTATAGTGATCAGCGCCTTCCTGGTTGAAGAGTCCGACGCTGGAGCACCAGGTCATGGAAACGGTTGGTGCTGCGGTCGCAAGTGCCGAAGCAAGTCCTGCGAGTGCTGGAGCTGCATTTGTGACAACTGCCCTTCCAAGGAACACATTTTCGGCTGGCCTGGATGGCACTGGAAACAGCAGATTCTGTGGCCCGACTACTAAACTGTTCTTGGTAGGTCGATATTTTGCAATTGTTTCAAACGCTTCGATGTCATCTCATGTTGTAAAGCAACCAATTTTTAATTTCAGCCGGAAGCCTGGACTATCACCATGACCATTGGACACTTTGGAGCTTGAATATTTTTACTGATTGTTATCGTATCATCTAATTTAAACGAAGTAAATTATTCCGTTAACAATCCATGCAGTGTGGTACCGTCCGTTCAACATTGCCTATTAGTCAAAGTAGCAAAAAGTCTTCGGAAAACAGCCGCTGGAGCTTCAGAAGACAAGTTATCAATCATGCGGAGGATCTTCGTTCTAGATTCAACTTCGAAGCTTTGGAATAGATCAGGCACACCCACGTCAGTTAGACATGACTTCACAATCATAGCTTTCTCAGTATCCGTCTTGCTAAAGTTTTCCTGAAAATTGAGGGTTCAGAACATTGCAGCTTTTTCATTCAGCTGGTTAAGACGAGTTTGACCAACCATAATAATTTGTCGTTGCACAGGTGTAGCCACTTCCATCGCCTTAATGATAATCCACGTACATTTGCCGTCTTGAATATCAGTTCCAACCTTGCCCATAATTTTAGGGTCACCAAAGACGTCCAAATAGTCATCTTGAACATTGTAATAGTAGCCGATTTCCATGCAGGTGTTCATCAGCTCTTCGTCAAGCTTCGGAGTAGATACTCCAGCCTAAAAGTCAGAAGTTCACCATAGATAAAATCTCAAGAAGATTCTCAAGTTCATCCGTATTTACCATAGCCATTGCCATCGCAATAGGAAAATAGAAGGTATAGGTACTCGTTTTCCCCTTGACAGCCGACCGATGAAGATTGTACGTGTACTGGTCAACGCGGTACTTGGCGGGTATCCTAGCGTCCAAACTCTCGCCGAGCAGTGAAATCCAAACGACCTTTTCCACAACGTTGCACAGCTCACCGTAAGCTGACCTGGAGCCAAAATAGTGCCGAAGTATCTTCTGAGCAGCGATCATGATGACGTTGGCGTCACAGACAGCGGTTGGTCCCACACTTGGGCGTCTGTACCAGCAAAGTTTTCCGCGGCGGTATTCGGAACCGTCGATAATATCGTCGATTACTATGGCGAAGCCTTGGTACT
>JAQGBJ010003204.1:0-13439 GCA_034698345.1 Sphaeridia pumilis
AAAACTGCCAGGTGGCAGAACATTATTCCATGATATTACCCAAGGCTTCATCACAACTTTTCCAGCGTTTCTGCTAATGGTACTTGAACTTAATTTCAATCCAACGTCGTTCTGGAACATGTTCAACAAAAATGAGGAGCCAATGTAACTCAACTCACCCAACGATCATTGACTATAAAGTTGGTCCCTGAAACGTATTTGAAATTTACTGTATATATCAGAATTGTATCATTCAGATCAGACTTTGGACTGTAAGTTAAAGCCTGCCGGGTTTCGTTCATTGTTAGTTAACGACCAAACTTTTCCATGTGTTTTCCAAGGATCGAATCCCGCTTTTCCTTCACTTGGAATTCAACTTGTCGTCGCCTTGTTTCTGAAAGACTTTCCTCACTAGACGATCTGTTTTCAACTTTTTGTAACCTGAGAAGTTTCGTCGTCCAGTATTATCATCATATCGTCATCATCATCATCGAAACTATACCGACGCCTCGTCGACCATCCCTCATTTCCCGGACCCATGTGGAAGTCTTCGAAATGCCATCTTCGTTGAATAAGCTGAACCCATCTTTTCAAAAACCCCATTCTCTTGTATCCAGGATTCCATTCAGCTCCAGTAGCTCCCACGACTTGCACAATCTTTAAAAATAATGGTCCATCCAGGCCAACAGCAACCCAACTGGTACCTCGCCTACACTCAACCTACCTTTCTCATAGCGTTCAGCAAAATCCCGCTCGCCCCCCCCCCCCGACCCAGTAAATATTTTTCGAGGACCACCAGACCCAAACTGACATAATAACTGGAGGCTTGTCACGTCCATCAAAGACAAGAGAAGCCCAACCAATTTGAGGATACATTTGTGAACCATGTGATACATTTCCCCGTACTCCTAGAACAACAAACAAAACAATATTGTATCATATAGATCCTGTATCTCGACTGGACGTCCGTCCACCACCACCACCCTCCTTCAGCCACCGAGTTCCAGTTCCACTAACCAAGCTCCAGCCACCCCATTGTAAATTTCCAATTGCTCCATTTGCCACCATGTAAGCTTAAATAGGGTAAAGACTGCGGAGAGAGAGAGACTACCACGCCGACGACATATTATTATTACTCGAGTAAATGTGGTACTCGACAAGGGTGGGAAAGTATGATCATGATGGTGTCTGCATTCTGTATACATGAATTCAGGATCACTTTCCTCCAGTAAGGGCAAAACGTGCCGTGATCAAATAACCTTGCAACTTGGAACCATTGGAACCTCCCATGGATTCCTAAATCCAACATCTCCCTCTGGTCCATCGGACTCTGTCCAACCAAACTATTTAATTCCCATACCCTTCCACACTTGCCCAACTTGTTCCTAGACCATGAGTATTTGTTGTAGAATCTCACACGAGACCCACACAAGAGTAGCTTTTGAAATCAGCACCATCGAAATTGTCCTTAAACCAATGCCGGCAATAAGTCACCCCCCAAAAGTCCCATCACTTACCCTTTACAGCATATAAATCTCGTTCATCCCATTCTGGTCGCACCAACAATTCTTTTTTTCGCACCCCCTTCCTTCCTCAATTCCCTCCATTGTTCTATGCTTCCAGAGGCTCAACGTTTGTCTCACCTTCTTTGATAAAAAGCAGGATGAATTTTAGAGACCGAAGCTTGTTGCACTTTTAAAGGTGTTCTCACATGTGCAACAACTATATATTATATATATATACTTCGTATAACTAAAGTACAAGGGACGGCCGCCAAAAGTCCTCCCGCCGGGTATTTTGATACGTCGGGAATCCGGGCAACTTACCCGCAATACAATTTATTCAGTCTTCTTCCTCTCTCTCTCTCTTCTCATCCCCTTCTCTCTTATCCCTTGTCTAAACTTTAACACTCTTCGGTCACCCTCGGCTTTCAAAAAGTGTCTCAGCTTGCTAAATAGTACCGCCATCGAATTTTGAGACCGGCGGAGACACTACGACGACGATGGAAACCAAACCGCGGGACACATGCATAATGCACCATCCCATCACCCTCATCCCAAAGCCTTTTCTTCTTCTTCCAAAAGTTTTCTCCATGGAATCTAATCTAAAATTCTACCCGCTTTCATCCCTTGTCTCCGCTTCTCCCCGTTCTTGCCTCCAAGTGTTTCAACTCCTCCAAGATTACTTATTCTCATCATGACCGCCGGAATTCCTTGGACACTTGCTTTCCCGGTTCCTTTCCACCCCCCGCATTTCCTGTTTACCTTCCCTTTAAATTAAATGCTTCAATTACTCCTTCCTTCAAGCTTCTTGTCTCCTCGCGTCTCATCGTTCCCACACGCAAAACGCCCAATTTCGCAAGTCCAGCTTCCGCATAGGAAAAAGCATGACACCAGTGTATTTTCGATATGAATCAACCCTCATCCCCTACCCGCTCCGCCTGCAATTCATCCGGGTTGAATGTATATATATATTTTATATAGTAGTTCCAAACTCGCTCGCAGCTCTCTTTGAAGGTTCGTCCACCACAGACTCTATTGCCATTTTTGCCATTTTTAACATGGATCCAAATGGGGAAGGCGCTTGGACGCCATCTATGAACCTTCCTTGTGGGGGCACAAAAAGCTTACTCACTCGCTTTCCACATTACTCACCATGCACGCACTCCCTCCCCCTGCCGGGAAGCCGGTCTGTTGAATGCAACCTAAAGGAAAGCGCGAGGAGTAGTAAAAGCATACAATATATACTAGCAGAGCTTCTTCGCCCTACCTTCCCAATTGTCTCTTCAGTCGCTTTTCGACCCTTGTTGAAGCAAGTTGTAAGTTCGCGCCAAGTGTTTTTTGCACAAATTTTTGCAAACCTCCTCGTGTTGTGCTTTTATCAATTTTGACCAAGGAATCGGATTTTACCCTTGTACGGTAAGCAAGAGCAAATATTTAATTTTTTACAGTCGCTTGTCCATTTCCAAGAAACATTCTCGGGGCAAAGTCAGAGCAAGAGAGAAAGAGCAGCGGGGACAGACGGCGCTTTCCCCGGTTTCCTACAACGTTTTTATTTTTTGCCAAGAAGCGCTGCCAACACTGACTCATTTTACTCATTATCAGCTTCTTCATTAGCACGGTTTCCTCTGCCAGCTTTTTATTATCTACACCTTCTTGGAGTCGTAATGGAATCTGAGACATGTACGAATTAATTAGAATTATAATATACGTCTAGTATCTTATTGGGAACGTGGAATGAAATCTGATGACATGTATTTTTCAAATACATATTTTTTGTCATTTGAAACTAAACTGATGGAATTCTTATGAGAATTTCAAGCGTCGTTTCGTCATTTTGAAAGTGGAGACGTTTCGGACAGTTTTGAATTGCTAGGCAAGATTGTGGAGACCTGTAATATATTTCAACTGTTATATTTTGGCTGTCGTGCTGCTATTAATTAGGAATCTTTGTCTGTGGATACACAGACAACTAAAAATGGTTTACAGTTGTGTGTGTCTGTATTTATAAAAATAGTGGATTCTCCCGCGCTGGAAATGGAGCATGGAATCGAGTCCTTGACGACCACGTTATCCCGCCCATTACCTGTTCTCCAGCAGCTCATGAGAAGGATGGAGAGAATTGCTATTGCTTTTTGGTAATATCTACCTGAATCCAGACTCATTTTACTATACACAGACACAATTTATATACCTGTCGACTCTTGTGTATGCATAAAATGTAACGTGGCCCATTATCATGAGAAACAGATGAGAGCTGTGGTTAAATCTTGGCCTGTTCCAAACTGAGTTGGAGCTCAGGTGTGTGTTCTGTGGGATGCATCCATGTAAAATGTTGCTTGAGATAGTTGGCAGGTGAGGGAGAAATTAATATGGGGAAAACGTATGGGATCATCATACAACAATAGGTACATTTCTCCAACAATTGTCCAGAAAGACCAGGAGGAAAGGTCGTCGAGAAGACGTTATGAGGGTACCTCTTTTCCGAATGCATTTCAAGGACTTGAGGTTTGTGATGGCCTCAAGGCGAGATGAGAAGAAGAGTATATAGCTAAGTAGCAATTGTTGTAAAATTATCAACGTGTATCATGCAAGACCCTTGAAACACTGAACGTTTATGGACGTTTGTTTAGTCGAACCCTGTTATTATTATGATTATTTTTATATCGGGCGAGGAAGAAGCCTTGTCCGTAATTGTGTATGTATGGTGGGCTTCTGCAATTGGAAAAAAGAGCTGCTGGCTGGATGCCTGAAGGAAAACTCGACTTTGTGGTTTCACAAAACCCTTGTGATGAAACATGTCCGCGTACACACACTTTTACATCATTGGCGAAACAAAACCGCGAAAATGTGTAAAGTTCATGACCAAGCGAAACGAGCTCAGCTCTTTGCAATTTGTCCAAAGCCACAAATAGCAAAAGGCTTGTATAGTTTTTTGTTGCTGACTGAGAGCTGCTGTAAATTGTGTTTTACCTTTTTCAATTCCTTCGAAGAACAACAACACCCTCGTCATCATGTTGTATTCAGTGGTCATATCATTTGAGAACGTCTCATGGCAAATTCGCAATCAGCTTCGAACGATCTTTAGGCGGTGCCCTTTGGGGCCATATTTAGCAACTGACTTGAGAACAAATATCCAACTTTTGGTACGCGCGCGCGCTCTCGCGTGGGCGCCGCTTGCTATATGTTTATTATGGATCCTGGACCATTGAGACCAGCATGAGGCTTTATTTCAACTTCATTTGGAACTTGATTAACAAGAGTTTGTCTGTGAGAAATATTTTGTCTGGTTGAGACCATTAGCTTGCAAAAAAAGAATAATGTTTTCCATAATCGCTCAGAATGGATTATACATATAATCAAGTCGTGTGGGTTTATGCAGTTTGCAATACATGTTTGGCTGTGAGAGACGAGTTGCAATTTTGCCAAAAGCCGGTTCTTTAATCCCCGTGGATGATCAAAAGAGTTTTAATATATTCTCCTCGTATGGTTTCTCATCGTTGCAATTTAGGTTCCCATGCTTGAACGCAAAGTCTTGCGTAAATTGTTCAGAGCTCTATTAGCTAGCGATGTTAGCCTGGAATACGTTTGTATGCAGTTTGGAATGTTGCAAATCTGACTGAAAGTTGCCAAGTTCATACCTTATCATTATACCAAATCTTATCTAATGAAATAGTTGAAAATATTATGCAGAAATGCAAGTAGAGCTCCCAGTACAAAAGCCCTTTGAAGAAGAATGACATCCAAAGAATTCGTCAAGTCTGCTCATTATCCTGATCTGTGGCAAATTATATGTACGTTCTAAAAGTCGGCTAATGCACACATGAATGTTACGACACGAGTATGTGAATCTACATACACACAAAAGTTTGCGAAAACACGTGGATTGCGTCCATTTCAGTGTAGACGCTGAATTTTGTAACCCTGTAGAAATCATGGACGGAAGTACGCCAACTGAACGGAAAAATGTCCCGAGTCCATGCAACATTTTCACGGTCGTTTTTGTTTGCTCTCTTGTGGGTTTTACGCATTAGGTTTTGTTTTTAAAGACAAACAGCTTGCAAGGTCATTTTGTCCAACTGAAAGGTTAGATAGAAAAAATGTCTTGATTGGATGTTACCCATTTTTACATCAAGTCCATATGTCTTTCGTTCATGCTGAATAATTGGTGAAGGACAATGAGAAAAGGTATATTATTGCGAATTGTGGCCATTTCCGCCTTATATGTAGTTTGAACACGTATAAATGTGTGTCATCCGTGTAGCAGCAAGGAGTCAATACCTGTTGATACACCCTGTCAATGATTGTTTGCCAAATACGAATTGAACGCAGGTTTCCCTAGTTTTGTCGGCTATCAAATGCCCTCAACTTTCTTATAGTCCAACGCATTATTGCCATTTACCGATTATACTATAACACTTTTGAAGGCAGTTGTAGTAAGGATGATTGTTGTTGGTGACCCAGATTGCTTGGCACTTGGTCCTATCTCCACCATCTTCTGTCAGCATCAGAGGACGACTCCGAGAACCAACAACTTGATCATGATGTGGGTCCTTTATGGTTTTGTTGTTTTGGACAAAGTTGACAAAGGATTTTGTAACGGTGATTCTGTCACAGCGTGCAAGGATTATTATAATTCTTTTGGTGAAGGACATTTGATGAAAACCCGCATTGTTTTTCCACCTTGTCTACATGAGCACAAGCACAGGTAGAAAAGGGAGAAGAAATTTGTGCTTTTTGGTGTACTTGTTTCTACAGGCAGTACAATAGGCTTTGAGCAACCTTACATGTGTTAACCCTTTGATTTATCTTACTTATTCGGGGGCTTGGACAAAGCTTCTAGACTTGAGATCAAGCAAAGCAAGTGAAGGAAGGACGATGACGGCCGGAGAGGAAATGCATTCAGCAGGATGCGTTTTGTTTTACGCTGAATTCATGTGAGAAAGTTGGAACAGGTGTGGCGGGAGCGGATGGAAAAGAAGAAGAAGAAGTACATGACGAAAAACGGGATTATTTAACGTGTGATGCTGTATAGTAGTAATGATAATGATGACCTGGTAATGCTTCTTTTCATTGTCTTTAATGAATTATATGCAGGACGCAGAGTGATGAACAAGTGAGATGTGAAGAATTGTCAATGAGCAAAAGAATTGCGATGATGATTGTTGTTGGATCAGATCAGCGTGTCGGACCAAAAATTTGTACTTGGAAAGGCTTTTTCGCCCAATCTCCTTCTCATCATCTTCATAATAAAATCGACTTGATAAGTTTGACAGGAGAAATGATGTAAAGATGGGGGTTGGCGGGATGGACGTGTTGTTTTGTGGACATGGCATTTCTTGGAGAGCCTTTTCAAGAAGGGCTGAATTTGACAGGTAGAAGATGATGGTGAAATGCGTTTATGAAAATTCGCCTTAATTGCTCCATTATTATTATCATAGAGGGTGTTCGTAATCTCTCTCTTTTTTCCATCCAACCCGGCTGCATTAGTATGACAAAGTGGTCGATTGCGCCTTGTACGTGCGTGCCGTGCGGCCCGATTCAGGAATCTGATTGCGGCAGGCAGGCGGCTAATGCATTAGTAGCTGTTACTACATGTAGAGAAATATTCACACGGGTAGCGGAATTTATTAGTATTCGTGGTCAACTGTCCACTGCAACGTGCATATATACGGGAAGATATTGCCTGTGAGAAATGGACAGCAGAATGCAGGAGCAGGAACAGCATCAACTATATTTTGTCAGTAGGTGAAGTTGGTGGTGGGAGCCGCTAACGCTGCTGGTTTGAAGTTGGAAGTGCATTTGGAATTTGTGGGTTAGATGTTGCGGTTGATAAAATGGGAAGAAGTTTAACTGGTATCAAAATCACATTGTATGGGGAGGAATGAGCTGTGATATAACAAGAATTAATGTCGACAAGGATGTTGTTTGATTATTTTTTTAAAGACGTTTCCTCTGTGACAGATTCGCAAAGTTCTCACAAAAGACTTGTTTATTTTCCAAGCGGGAACCTTGCTTGCAAGCTTGCATCATTTGCCTCATTCCAGTTTCTGCCCTTGGCAGAAATACTAACCCATATAAACAATTAAAGGACAAGAACAGAAATAAATAGCTGCTGCTGCGAAATTCATTAGAGTCAAGAGGTCTTGATGGGAATGGCAAATTTTTGCCTCGTAAACCTTTTTAATCTTTTGCCATATTTCATCTCTGACCAACTTTGAAATATCTGCGAAGCACTTGGCCATGACTCAATTAACACTTTTCTCCTGTGAAATGCCCTACGCACATACAACAAAGTCCAAAGTCAAGGGCCGGCACGTGGGCAACAAGAATCATTAAAAAGCCACGGGTGTCTTACCTGTTATTGAGTTCTCACGAACTGGCTAATTTATGGGAAAGGAAATTGTTGCAGCTTTAGCAACAACAGTAGTATATATTGATTATTGGCGTTTGCAGGGATTTTTGGGTGAAAGATATATGACTTTTTTGATACAAGACGAACGAATGTATAATGGAGGGTGAGCTAGTTGGAAGAGGCTTTAGCCAGATTGTCGGTGTGTTGTTGCATGATCTGATGGATTATTGGATGGATGAAGGCGGGCGGCGAGGGTGCCTTTATCCCATTGTCTTATTCGCGGTGGTAGTAGTGGGGTGAAAAGTATGGTAAAAGTTGTGTGTGTCGCCCGGTCCGCTGAATGTGGTGTTAAGCGGTGGGTTGGTGAGTCACATTTTGGAGAGGAGACACTGGCGACTGGCATAGGCGTTGTTGGTTTCTAGTTTCTAGTTTCAGCTATTCAGTTCCTCTTCTACCCGGGTTTGTTCTTGTTGTTCCCATACGAGTCTGATGGGTGAGTCATTTCATTTTGTGGTATCGTGATTTGGATAACGGCTGGTGTAGAGCCAGTCGATGAAGAAGCATTACAAAGGGGCAAACACATTTTCGAGGGTGGAAATTTGAGATGCGTATAATTTATTTAGGATTTTAGTCGACGAGCTAATCGATGGGCTGAATCAAAATCCAAATGAGATTTCTGTCTCTGACTTGTCGCTGGAATGGCTCTATTATTTTCATGTTGGTCGCCGTCCTTGTCAAGTGGACCGACGAAAAGCCCTCTTGCAGAGGACACACAAGAGCTTCGGAAATCCATGCTACTATTTTGTGGTCCTACAGCCGGCTAATATGACGTACCTATTGGATTTAGCTCGAGCTTAATTTAAACATGCAGTGTGTTCGGTCCATGTGGAAATGTAGACAAACATCGACAGACACACATGTGATTGACATGTACAACTTGTATATATGAATGTACAAAATGGCGAAAAGTGTAATGAGGAGGAGAAACGGCGCCTTTCACTCTGCACTTGAGAGTCTGAACGTAAACGAAAGTTGCCCTTTTACCAACCATGTACACAACGGACTGGAAAAAGATATCTGTTTGAAATTGTCCAGTTGGTTTCCCGCGACTGTAACGTTTGTGAAACTCGACTGGTTGACGGTGAGTTGTGGATATTTCAAGCATGAATTGCAGCAATTGTGTAAAACGGAAATGTGTGTATGAGTGTGTGTTTGCAAAGTACATAACATGTTCATCATTCCGGAAAGACGTAAATCTTGTATAAATCGTGTTCCATTAAATATGCATCCCAGGCGAATTTCTCTTTTGTTTTATATATATACTGGTCCCTCATCCCCAGTTAGCTTGTCTTTGTTTCAACCGCGACTGCCGGTTTGGAAGCTGAGATGGGACCTTGTCTCCCTGCTGAATTCACAGTGCGTTTTCTGAAATTCAGACGATAATTACTTTGGCGGGTGGAAACCAAGTGTGGTTTTGTGTTACTACTACTGCAGCCTATGGGCTTGGGTTCACCCCCAACTTGTCTCAAGTCTGAATCCTGGAACATGTATTTTGACCAACAAGATTCGCTTGTATCTTTCTGACTGGAGAACAAGTTGCAATGACTCTCGACTTGTTGACGAAGCTGGGATTTTTCGGACAAGATCTGCCTTTTCTCTCGCTCCCATTTTGTAAACAGACTTGGCCCTTTATCAAACATTTGTTTGCGGTGTGGGTGCGATTGTATATGTGTTTCGTCTTTGAGTGGTGGAATTTGCTTTTGAACAAGGACTCTCCTTTACTCCAACAGAGAATCGAGGAGACCAAGTAGAAAAATAAAGACGCTGGAGAATTTTGTTGTGGGAAAAAAGGTCGGTGAAGAGTCTTTTTTCCCGCTCCTTGATGTATACCACAGATTTATTTAACGGGGAGATCCATCAGACTCGATTTTTCCTTGGGAGAAAAGCCATTGAATCAATGAATCAGTTTGCTTCGGCCAGATTGGCTTGATTTGTTCAAGGATGATGGAAGCTGGTGTAATTTTAGGGGAAAGCAAGCATCCGCACGTATGTTTGTGAGAAGGATTGCCCGGATATGCATTTCTGTCTAGACGGCTCCCACTCCAACTTTAATCCGGCTAATGTGCACTCAAAGTCGCTGCTCAAGTGTTGACTATAACTTGGAACTTGACGAAGTTCAATCCTAAAGGTGTTTCTCTTGCGTGTGGTCTCAAACCTTAATCAAAAATTCATGCAAGAAAAGCTTTTCGGGCACAAAGTTCATCCCAAGATGCTGTAATGATCAGAATGGTTCTTTGTAGATTTCCGTATGCATAGTTTGGTACACGAAAGAAGGATTTGGCAAACAAACTTATTACAAGTATTGCAAAATGTCATGTACGTTACAAAGAATCGAATTTGTATGTTTGTTTTGGCTGTAACAACATGGCTTTGGCAAAACAGCTTGAATTGGACCAGTCTTTTGAAAGAACCGAGAAAAGTTGCCATTTTGCACGTGATCATGTGAATAAATTGCAAGCGCTCCAACTTTTCAATTTTGTATTTTTGAAATCGTCCTTTTTGTGTGTACCTTTCAAAATTGTTCAGAGCACAATGACCAAATGATGATTCTGTTTGCCGGCAATTGTCAAAGAGCGCACATGGGTACAAATGTACAGGCTGCAGCAGCGTCCCATAACAGTTGAAGCAATTTGTCAGCGGAATGTGTCATGTACAGTTGTTGCTGGGAGAAGTTTGGCGTACGCAGGTAGATTTATGTAGCAAAGTATAAAAAAGACGTCGGAGATTAATGTCGACTCCTGTACACTGTAAAAGGGGTAGCAATAAGGCTTGGAAAATGGCAGAATCACGACTTGCAACAATACGCGCGCTGAATTAAGGTGGATGATATTATTTGTTTCCGCTGTCGTGGGATGCCGGCGATGGTGATTCTTGTTTAATGCTCCCACTAGGCGCTTTTTAGCTTCTGATCTTTTATATAAAATGTTATATAAGCCAGATCCATATTAGTAGTGGCGGAATTCTCATCAAGTTGCCGGTATATTACATGTGTAATTTGGGCTGATGTGGGAGCAAACCATGTTGTTAATGAGATTCGTCACCCTGGTGTTCTTGTATATACAGCAAAGCTAAAGAGTTTGGTATTTTTAAGCTCGTTGGTTTGCGGACACAAAAGTCCTGAGGACAAAGGAAAGCATGTGTGGTTTTTTAATGCTCAGTCAGTCAGTTTGGCCGTAATGACTAGAGTTTACAGTTTAAACTAGATGCAATTCTGCACAAAATTCCCAAGTCAAAGACTCGCTTCTGACTAACAAAAACAGAGATGCCAGGGCGGATATTGGTTTTTAAGAATATCTATTCATGAGCCGGGTCATTAATTCATTATCGGCTGCGTGTACACAGTAAAGTCATTTTGTACATCCTCCAACTTCCAACTGTGAGCTCCGATCTCAATCTTAAAGATGGTAGACGCAAGTCTTTGTGCTTAATTTTAACACTCATTGACAAAGTGTCAAGGCATTTGGTATGGTATCGGGGAAAAGGCGGAAGAATGGAAAATCTGAGGCAAGGCTAATGTTTACTTTTGGAGGGAGGATTCGACGAGTTTGCCATTCTTGTGTAATGATCAGGTGTGTGTTTGAAATTTGGTTCTGTATCTCACTCTTGGTGTGAGCTCTTATTCGGTATGTTTCCCTTGTCGGGTTTTTTAGATGGATGTAATGCAATTTAAGTGGGTTGAATGTACTGTAATTGTCTGAACATGGTGCAAGACAACAAAGACTGAACCAAAACTAATGTTGTAGTTCCGCTGCCTCTCTTCTCATCTCATGAGAGCTGAATATATATAATGATGATAATGGCGAAAAAGCAACAGGGACTTGGTTTCGGAACAGGAGCAGTTTCAACAAATCTCTTGGACTTGTTACGTAAGTCCCTTATACGTTGCGGGGTTGTGAAAATTACGGAAATTGTTGCAAGCCTCGGTATAACGTTTGTGGTTCCTCTGTTTCGTTCTGGGTGGGGATGTTGAAGGAACAGGAACTGCATCGGTCGGGCAAAAAACGCATCATCACTCTTAAACCCTTCTCTTACACTTCTTACCTGGTCGGACAAAAAATTCGGAACAATTTACACATGCTGAATACTTGGAGAGCTCTGCCCAACATCTGTTCTCCTATCGTCTTCTTCTTCTTTCTCCCTGGCTTCCTTTCGTTTCAGGAGGAAAAGAAAAAAATCAACTTTTTCTGCTAGTCACCTTGATGTCTGATGTGACTCTGTGGAGGAAATTGCCTCCGGTCATTGTAAAATGGGTAACATGACGATGATGAATTTTCGTGGATGCTCTCATAAGTTTACTTGATATAGCAGGAAAGGGCTCGCCGTTAAAAAGAAAAAACACCGCGGCGGCGGTGGTGGTAGCGGTCAGATGAACTTTATCCAAAGGCGTCCATTGCGGCCACCTCTCTGACTCAGAGCTCGTAAAAGGAAGCGTAGTTGGTGGCAGTGGCGACTTGGTGGTCAAGGCTTATTTGACACACACAAGATAAAGTGCACGTATTTTACCTTTGAACTTGAAACTGAGCGAATGGTGTTGACTGCAAGTTCCGCAAGAGTTGAAAAGACGATGAGACAGTTGTGAGCTTTAATTTGCAATAAATCACGTACTTTGGAGGTTTCATAAATTTTGTACAGGGCTCTTTTGTGTACAAGCAAAAACGTTATTAAAAAGACGACATCTGAACTTGTATTTTAAATATGCTCTTTTGTACACAAACACACGCATGTACTCACGCATATATACACGCACTATTCAGTATACATTCATTTCACCGTCTTTCTCCACTACTTTGTATTCGAGTCAAGGCGCGCCAGAGATGGAATTTTCAAGTAACCCACCGCACAAACTGGATTATTTAGTAAAATTAAAAGGTGAACGTGGAGTTGATATGGCAAAAGTATGAGAAGTTTTAGAAATGCGTATTAAAGTGGACGACGAGACTCGGCTTGAGATTCAGTCGGCCATGCTTTAATCGAGAAGGGGTGCAATATCAGGCGGACGAGCCAGCATATGTTAAGCGGAAATTTCAATTTGATTGCATTACGAGTTGAATTTGAGCTGAATAGAACACGCCGCTGTTTTTTATGGTACTAGGGCTGCTGATTAATAATTTAAGTGAATGAGTAGTCTTGAGAGAGGGTTCCTTTCAAAAAATGCAAGAGTCCGAAAGAGATCGAGAGAGAGAGAGAGAGGCTCTCGATTTAAAAGCAATTTACTCGCTTAGATAATTTCGACTGGGTTGGTTCGTCCTGCACAATCAAATTAAGAGGGCGCTATTCAGTGTCATTAGGTTATGTCGTCGGGGGTGAAATTAAACCGGATGGTATTGAGGTTTGGTCTAGAGAAAATAAGAAGACGAGCTTGACCAAAAAATACAAAATGTTGCTGATGGAATAAGCGGTTACATACTTATACACAATCTGCACGTTATTTCCACGCCTTGTGCTAAACTGATGAAAGGTTGTGGCCCCAGGCGATTGTTTTATATAAAAGTGGCGAGAGAGAGAGAATTGAATCTTTGCTAATTGTTATTCGGAGACTTGAAGAA
>JAQGBJ010003205.1:0-13438 GCA_034698345.1 Sphaeridia pumilis
AAAAAGTTTTCGACTCCAGAGAAGATTACCATCTTCAGATGAGCAGAGGGAGAGTTTGATATCGGTTATCTGTGTAGTAGTAAGAGAGTATGTATATGAGAGAGACTTCGTTCTAGAATACAAGACGAGCGTAAAAGTGAGGAAGACAGGGCTGTAATGGGACATGGCGTAATATAACATACCACCATATATAAACTTCTTTTTGCCTGGTTCACAATATAATCTGTCGGTCCCGGAGACTCGTATAACAGGTATCTAGCGTTAGTCTAACCCCTTTTTCACCAACTAAAAGATGTACAGGAGTAACGTTTCTTGGTTATCGATAAGTTCCATCGCTACAACTAAAAGCCAGAGCCGAATTCTTGTATCGGGAGAAGTGCTCAGACTTCCAAGGCCGAAACTGCGCTAGTTTTGGTCTGCGACGTTTCGCCGTTTTCCCCTTGTTTAGACCAAAAGTTTTTTATCAAGTTCACACCGGTAATCTTTAATCTCAATTAAGTTCTTTAGAAGTTGTCAAGTAGAGCCAGCCAGGTTCAAACTACTACTCTCAGTTGCTCTGAGAGACAGTTATTAAGAAGTAGATTCAAATCCCATTATTTACTTCTGTACATCACGACGTCGAAGGACCGAAACCAAGTAAACTGTCAATAAAGGTTCTCTCAAATTGTGAGTCATGTTATTTTTCTGTGATGGTCCAGATACGGTCTTTCGCCTCATTCGACCCTCGAATAACGAGTTTCTACCTGCATTTTACCTGGCACTGAAATTTGCATAATTATGTATTGGTATTCTAGAATTCAATCGATAGGAAATCGATCTCAAATTTACACGGACAGTGTTTTAGAGGATCTGGAAATATTTGGAGTGTTAAAAGAATTGGGTGACCCATGGAGGAAATAGTAAGGAGCTGTCGGCCATACTATTTTCAGTTGTTTTACATTTTTCAAGTACCGATTTTACCTTTACCCACATTCTTCTGCTCTCATTCAACTCATTCATTGCGTATTCTCTTCTTTACCTCGCGCTACCATTTGCTTATTTTGTTTTATTGCCGCGCTTACTTACGTACTCATGCTGTGGCTTGCTCATTAAAACCGCCTTAGCGTACACAATAAACTGGAGCTTATGTTCTCTGCACCAGCATAAACCTGTTGTACATCCGAAATTAGTTATCGCAGCGCACTGCAGAATTCTTCTCCTTCGAGTCTTCCGCAATTGAAACACTTGAGTGTTCGCGATGGCGCGGCCTGCAGGCTACTTTTTCCAGGCTGTACGCTTTGGTTCAAATCATCTCGCTTAATCCAAGGATCCTCATTTGGGATGTTGCAGAGACTGAAAGTTGTGAAATTCCTGATGATGGACCTGGTTGTGCGTATTGAGATGTCTTGTGTTCCAATGGTAACTCATGCTTGATCCATTGATGGAGTCGCGTCTCTAACTGAGCTAGGGATCTCATTCGAGCCGTCTAATTGAGGCGCTTCCTCGTTTCCCCATGTAATCCAGCGATGAATGTGCGTACAGCTACCTCTTCACGTGGATGTTCTGCAACTTGCTGTAGAAGATACTTTTTGGTGTAAAAGTACCGGAGTACATCTTCGTTGGATTGTTGAGTTCGTTTGCAAATTCATTGCTGGACTTGAGCTGGGTGCTAATTTACGCAAAGCTGTCGTTAAAGAATTCCAAGTCCAGTCTTCGCCAATTTGGCTCAAGTCGTTACTGGCTGTTAAATACCACATTCTGGGCATCCTACTCAAGAGCTTGGGAAGCTCTTTGCATTTCTTATACTTATCCCATCTACCAAGCTTTGCGATCTCTTCGCATTTAGATTGGAACGTGTTGAAGTTCATTTCTGGATCTTTCCCGTCAAATGTTCCGTCAAAGTCAGCCAACAGGAATGGTAATGTTCGTTCCATTTTTGAGATTGGAACCTCAACGTTTCGCTTCTGCTGATTAATCTTCTCGAACCGGTTGTTTAACGACTCCGTTGTAGCTTCGCTGGCAGTTATTGGGCTCCGATTAGAACTGACGCCACTTGATGTCGCTGGTACTGGTGTTGTTGGTCTATCGTCGCCATTTTCCTGGATCTAACTGATAATTGGAGTGTTCATTAAACTTGCATCCATGTTGGTCATCAGCGTTGCTAAGTCTTCGGTTTCTGAGAAGCCTTTGAGTCTTTCGATTAGGTGACTTCACTTAGATGAGCCGGGTCCGGTGCTGGTAATTAGAAGTTCTTTGATCTGGTCGTACTTTTCGGCTACTTTATCCAGTCGGGTGATATACGTATCAGGCCAAATGTTCATGAGGTTCACGGTAATTTTGAGTTTAACAAATGTCAGTTCGGATTCCAGCTGAAGTAAAAATATTTCTGGTGTTGGATTCTTCCATCGTGTAAGTTTTTCTGGGGTGAAATCTACTGGTGCCATTTTCGTTAAGTTGGGGTTAATTGTAGATTCGACCTGATTGTCGGTTGTTACTGGCACTTCCTCAGCACTTTGAATCTCTGGAACCGCTTCAATCGTCGGTGTTGATTCCGGGCAAATTCCGACTTGGTCTGGTGTTGTAGCTAATACCCTTTTGGCAGTTTTGTCGAGGCAATCTCGTTTCAGATGTCCACGTTTCCGACAGCCGAAGCCAATGGGACCCCTGGACGCACGCTTGTTGTGTCAAGTGTGTGATATCGGTGGCGTGGTGGTTCCTGTTTGTGCGAATTCAGTTGTTGCTGTTGTCGTTTCTAGAACTGGTGGGTTCCGAAGCTCGTCTTCAGGCAAGCCTGGCGGTCGTTGTTGACACTGGTGTAAGTAATGGCCTTTCTTTCCGCACCGTCCACACGTCTGATCCTTTGGTAGAGGTTTGCGCTTGTTTTTCCTCCCAGCGCTTCGCAAAGCTTCATCCACTGTTCCAAGGTATGAGACTGGTCTCCACTTCTGCCTCTCGTGTCGATTCGCTTCCTTCTTCACCAGGACTCTAATCAGACTCCCTCCTGGCTCTGTTATTCTGTGATTAAATGAAAACCTTGACAGCCGCTCCACCAGAATGACTTCCACGGAGTCGCGATGACAGGTGACAAGCCTTTCCAAGGAATTTCCCACGTTCCCTTGAGCCTGTTCCTTCGCAGTCTCTCCGATCATTCTTCCCAATCAGACAGAGCTTGGGGTCCAAGCGCTTCGTATGAGTTCTGGAATACACATCGCATTAGTACTGTTTCTTGTTTGTTTCTCCATTACCCGTTAACCAACTAAAAGAAAGAGAAAAAGTACAAAGATAGAACAAGGTTGGATGGGCTAACAAATTTTTAGGAAGTCACTGTGCGGATTACTACTGATATGAACTCCGTTCTTCGTGCATTGATTCTTGGATGACTCGTTTGATTGATTGTATCCGATCACAGATTTTTCGGCGTTTCTTCTCCGCTCTTTGTTTCTTGGATATTTCAACACGTCGAATTCTTCGAGACTTTGATTTTGACTTTATCGTGTGTTTCAGTACAGATGTTTCAATCAACTCTGTCAGTTAGACTAATGATTCTCTATCGCCAACTGACATCTCGCAAAGAGTCGTCGCGTGTTTCTCCAATAGTTCTCGAAGTCGTTGGAATCAAGCTCTTTTTGCATTTTCAGTTACTTCTGCGCGAGTTTTTCACTCGATTCCATTGTTCTCTTATCAAAAACTGACACATGTCCCACTGTTTCTCGTTCACTTGTGACAGTCTTGTAATACTTCGCCCCATTACTGATTGGTGTCTTGATAATCACTTGGATATTATCCACTCGAGGGACCTGCCACTTTTTTGGGCTGCTATTATTAGACTCCATAGGGGTATTATTGGTCACTGGAACTGTAATGAAACGGCATGCACCAGCTTCTACTTTCTCCGCCAACGCACTGTCTTTGAAGTATGAAATATAGTGTGAAAGTGAAAGCAGTCTGGAAGAATAGATGTTGAAATTATCGTCACTCCAGGTGAACTTTCAGACAGAGTTTAGTACACAAAACTGCGTAATACTGCGTTCACAAAAGTGCGTAATACACAACATCTCCACGACTTGTTTTGTGAATCACTTTGGATATTCGTCCATGTAACCATGTTTCAAGCTGATGGTCTTTTCGCTTCAATTGCAAATGATCATTACAAAGGTTCAGTACTGCGTAGTATTTTTGTGCCTTCAACTTTTCTATTTCATTACGCGTGAAAGGTGTTAATCTGAATGAAGTTCTTCCCGGCTGAAATAACTTAAATCTGTTCATTTTCTGTTCAGCTTTTCCTGGAAGCTCGCTTGTTGGTTCCACCAAATTGTATGTGTTAGACAGGTTTTTAGTCATTTCAGTAAGCAGTATATACCGACCAACAGTTTTGCAGGCTAATTTAGAACAATCGAGTCGTGGTCAGCCATTATTAAAAGATTTCCGTTTTCGGCACTGCAAGTAACATGAGACTAGTTGTTGATTCTATGCGTACCATTTTCAAAAATACCCGAATAATAAAGCCTCTTAAACTTAAGATTCACTCATTGAAATCCTCATCCTACACTCATACTACTCTTTTGTTTAAAAATTTGCGTTTCCTACTCAGGCTTTCTTCCTTCCTCCCCTCCCTCCTTAATTAAGTTTAAGAGGGTTGAAACCTTAAATGCTGCAAGTATGCATTCCAGTCGTTGTAACGGTTTTCACAGATTTCGTGTCTTAAGTGAGTGGACAAAAGTGAAACATTCATGTTTGACTCCCGGTTGACTTTTGAGCCAGTTTGCTATTCGACTACGTACAGCTTATTTGCGCTTGTGCAGCTAGGCTACATGTGCTAAGTCCTACCCTTTTCTAATCGAGAAAATATGATGTAAACTAATCGTGTTGAATAAGTTGTTTGTTTGCTGTCGGGAGATTCTTCGCATCCAACAGAGCATATGCCAAAACCAGACTAGAATCGATGGACTTGTGTCGGGTTTTGGTGTACCTTATTAATGTCATTGCTATATCCAAGCAGTTCAAATTGACCATATGAAATCTTCCTAGTCTCAAGAGAGTCTTTTCTCAAAATGAGCAGACGTCAACCGCTCTGGGACTTGTGTGTCACAACAGTTTTAACGTGCTCTAATGGTCTCAGGCACTATAACGTATGCATGTCTAGTGGGGGCTCCGCTGTAGGACCAATGTATTGAGGCGGTGGATCAGTATTTCTAACAGCTACTTCCACTCCTCTTTACTTGACCCGGGCATTTCCTTCTCCGCTTGCCACTTGACTGCAGACGAGCGTGAGTAATTTGTAGATCATGAGAAAAGGTTTTAACGCTAGATCAAGGGTGCGATAAATGCGATATGGAGTCTTTTCCAATATTCAAATTAGTACAAACCAATAACGGGAACGAAAAGCAGACTTTATCATGCGGGTTTTTATTAAGAGACTTATTGTCAATTACGTCTAATCAGCACTTGTAACGCCCTTTCGTTTTCTGTAGGCCTGTGTTAGGTATCGATGTTCAAGTGTCAACAGAAAGACTACACATTCTTTTCTTCAAGTTAATGTTTACAAGTTCTAGAACTTGAATGGTTCTAGACATTCAAACTTGATCAGTATAATTATTGGCCTATGGAGTTTTATATGGACCGGGCAATTTCAGTTTACTGATTCAAAAATACTTTAGAGGTCCCCGTCTGTTTTTGAGTGCATTATTGCGAGTCGGTTTGGTTTTTGGGGCATCCTCACCAAAAGCTTGTAGTTGCTTTTGTTTGGGTCTTATAGTACTACAACGCGCGCTTTATTAGTTTTTCAAAAACAACAACCTCATCGCCCTCTTTTGGCGGCTCCCTGCGTTTCATCTTCGCGCTCAGGCTTGAAGGGTAAAGTATTTGTTAGAGTGCTGCTCCCCTTGTTCCCAGCAATGTGATGTGCGTAAGTATATTGAATCTCGTTAAATTTTGCTGGGCTCTTGTATTTTGTTCAAGTGGTTGTTGTCGCCGTTGCCCTTTTTCTCTTGCGTTCCTTTTCCAGCTCCTCCACCCATTCCCTTCTGTAGCTCTGCTCAGTATACCAAAGGACAAGTGTCAGTAATGTTCGGGCTCCCAATCCCATTGTTGTCGGCGGCGTTATTATATTAGTTACCAACACTGATTTTTTGCTTTCGCATATGTTATTCGCTAAGGAGACAGTGAGTGAAAATGGCCTCCGAATCAGTGTCTCCGGAAGCGGCATTTCTATTGCATATTTTGACCACAATCCCAAATGGAAGGCAACGAGAGGATCTCCGGCAAGACATTAACTACGCCTATACGACCCAAGGTTTGTCACCAAGAGTTGTAGATTTGGCTAATGGGCTTATTCCTCTTCCGTCACCGTCACTCGAATCCGGATTCACGACGCTGTGGTCTGTCTCTGCCAATTCGTCACATGTTAAAGTCTCCTCAGTAATCACAGATTAATTAATGTTAAATTGAGTGATTTGTGGTATGGATTCATCTACTAATTTCATGTTTAGCGAATCGCACAGATTTTGTGATATTATGTATTCATCGTGAAAGTAATTGAATTTTATGTGCTATTCCGCAGGTCTGGGATTTCCTCCACACTTACATCCCTGGGCTGAGTACTCACCAGCCCCTCAAAATTACCCTTGATCTCCTAAGTAAACAATGGACTGCAAATCGCGCCTCTGCGCAGGAGCGAGCCGCTCTTTTTGGTATCCTGAAACGGGCCTTGGTTCTTTCGCATTCTACCTGGGAGGAGCTACGTGAGGAAACCGCCATTGTAAACAAAAGGCTTTCAGTCCTCATACAGGAAAATTCAACTCAGTTGGTAAGTAACTAAACTCAAGTTCGCCTCTTTCTCCTCGTCTTCCTTTCACCTTGTTCCTCTTAAGCTTTCCCGCTCTGAACCACTGCTCCTTTGACTCCGAAACTTGTTTTCACCCTTCTTCTGAAAATATCTGGCTCTGTGAACACTTTGGACTCACCCAGAACCATTCGCTCTATATCCACTGGTTCTGGAACCATCCGTTCCAGATCCACTGGCTCCAGAACTGGTTCCAGAACCAAAGATCCTGTTTTGAACTATTTACCTGAGGCACGGCTCTATCTCTCAAATGCCGTCCAAGGCCAAAGCTTTGTTATTTTAGAGGTACTTTGCCGGAGGCAGGAGATTTTTGATGTGACCTAATGAAGATTTGTTTATTTTGCGGTTTGCGGTTGTTAAAATTTGAGTTTATAATCTTGCCTAATTTGTTTCAGATGATGAATCTTCCAGTTTCTGAGATTTCTACTCCTCCGGAGATTCATGTTGATTTTAATGCCACCTCTTTGATGGTCCGTGGAAGTCTCCCTCACATAGAAACCCTGAAGGTATTCCATAATGTATATCTGGATGTATACTTGACGAACTGTTGCTATATTTACAAAATCGCAATAATTTCGAATTTTACGCAGACATTTGTCCTTTCCGCCTGTAAGGCACTTTTGGGCTTGTCTCCATATGACCACCAATGGCATGCGATTATGACTCGTCTTGACGAAGTCCAGAAATCGTCTTCATTTATTCTCCTCATTGATTTACTGGCGAATTTTGCGCCCTCGGATCGGCTCACCTCATTCAACCCCCCTTTCAACATCTTTCCTGACCCTGAGGCCCCAGTCGATAGCTTTGAGTTTTGTGGAAGACTCCTCCCCTTCAGTTCGGCTCAGCGCAAGGTATTTGATTAATCTACCTTTTAATCGACGCTCGTGTCTGAAACCGCTTTAAAGAACGGAATTATGACTCTAATTGATTTTCATCTCGTGTCTTTAGGCCCATGGACTGTTCAGAGTCCACTTCAGGACTTACTCTCTTGCAGTTACAGTTCGTCGACTCCAAAAGCTGATCACCCATCGGGATACATTCGATCAGACTGGACAGTGTCTATTACAGTTTTGGTTCTTAATTATGGCTGCTTTGTTGCGTCTACCGAGCATTACATTAGTGACTCATCTCCACTTGTGTCCTGACCTCCTGTCTATGAAACTTGTTGATGCCCTCTCTGAGGATCCATCCGTTTATCTCGCCTTCCTGGCTCCTGCTCTTGTTGCTGACGGAACCCCAAGTTAGAAGCATACTTCAACAGCCGGCTTGAAAGACAATGTGAGTACCAAGTCCCTGACACGAATCTCACTAAAAGTTACTTTGATTCTAATTCCTTCTGGTACATAACTAATAGTTTTTGTTCTACTTTTAGGTTACAGCACCTCCTCAAGATACTCGATTTCGAGATAACTTCGTGAACCAGGGATCTGAATCACCTTTGAGCAGAGGTTCTATACCCACTGCTGCTTCTGCTGTTTCTCCTACTGACCTTGAAAAGTCGGGGAATATGGAGTTGAATAGGGATTCTGTAAGAGCCTACCTTTGTGTACTGTTACTTGAGAAACTTCTCTTGAGTTGGTTTTAATTTCCATTTCCGCTTTCGCATAGACTGGAGACAACCAGATTCCCACTGCTAACTCACTTAATTTAGCAAACGATGTTATGGATCCAATCGGAGTTGCGCCTGACTGTGTAACCGAAGACAGGGATTCTAATGCTAACACATCATATGAATTCTCGGTCAGTCTCAACATTAGCAGTAGAATTTCAAGAACAAAGCTGTATTTTTAGTCAATGGATTTTAACTTGGCTATTTTTCTCAAACCTCTTACAGCTGTACGAATCTGAACTACAAGTTAACCGTAGTTCCCTACAATGTGCAATCCCAGTTGAAACGAAGGGACTGCGGATCTTGAGACCCTCCCCTTCATTGGCATCAACAGTAGTTATGCCAGCCCCTACTGTGGCTGCTACCGGTTGTGCACCTCCACTACTGAATTTAGAAATTGATTTCAAAATGTCCGATGAAGCCTTTCGAGCACAACTCGAGGTTAGTTAATTTGTTAACGCACCTTTACTAACCTACTACCATACTTCTCAATCAAACCAGTTTGACATTTTCTGATTTCAGCGAGTTGCTGAACCAGCTAAACTGCCAATCATCAATCTTGCTGATGATAAGGAAGCTAGTGCCAGATTTCGAACTTCAGGCTTTGCTGGACTAGCCATGCACATTGAGGATGAGCCAGTTGCTTATCGAATCAACGCTTCACAGCTTGATGAAGGAGCATTAGACAATGCTTTCGGGCCTGATGATTCTTTGTTTGCGCATCGATTCCATGCAGACGAGATTATTATTACACGGTGTAAGATGCAACCTGTGGGTCAATATGGTGTATTCAAGAAGATTCCTAATGAGACTTCAGATCTTCCCACTGCCTTTGTTTCTATTCAGCAACTCTTCGAAGAGGCTCCTATATCAAAGTCTTCTATGACGGTTATGAACATTACTCCTACTTTTTATAAATAAGCCCTTTTATAGTACCATCTCCAATGACATTATCATGTTCTATAGGTTTCACAACAAATCGATCATGCTCATATGTTGGGTGATTCTCCGGTTGTTGAGATTAAGAAGAAGATTACTATGACTTTGAATGCCATCAATAAGATTGATATCTTGGGGCCCAGTTCACCTTCACGTGCTGGCTTCTCTAAGAAAGACAGAATTTCTAGGATTTTGGCTACTCGTCTATTGTTTGGAACTAGGCACAGCATAGGAACTTTTGTGCCAAACCATTATGAACTTGTACGGATGTTAACTAATTCGTACCATCGTGGAACTGCAACAGCTTGAGTCATCTATCCCAAGTCAGTTAAGAAGTTTACTTGTATGGAGTTAGTATGGAAATTAACGCCAGTCGACCAACGTCCGGCGAATCCTCCTTTGTTGTTCACTAGTGGCGATTATGGGTTATCACTGAAAGGAGCTTTAGCTGTTCTAAATTGGAGTCGTACTCGAGTACAGTTTTCCTACACTGACGGATCCGGAATTGACTCAAGTGAGGACGAAGCCTCTTTGAGTTTCCGAAACAGTCCGTTTCGAAATAACCAACGCTCTGTGAGCTCAGCTACAGTAAGTTCATTAAGTATTTCTCGCTTCCCGATAGTTATTCCATGAAATATGTATTGAATCGCTAGCCTGAGAAGTTATCCCTTTCACTTGTGATTAATAATTCCATATTTTCAGAAGCAACTTGTGCATCCCGCATCTACTCCCAAACGACCCACATCCTCACCTGGTCCAACGCCCACCCGTGGCCCAGAACTAGTTCTCCGTCATCTGACACTACGGTGTCTTCCCTAATGACGTCTGCTCCTTCCCGCACCATGGCATCAGACCGGCTTCACAAGTCAGCAAGTCGTAGATGCCTACTGACATATTCTCATGGTAACCCATGTAAGTTGGTTACTAATTGTAAGAATCCCGCACAGTCTCTACGCAGCTACGTGAAGCACATTCGAGTTCGGCATTTGAAAGACATTACGGAATTTTCTCCTGGTGACCCGGGACCGGCTTTCTTTTGGAATGTCTATCTAAATATGAGGTCTATCTAAGTATGGACCGACTGCAGCATAATCAAAGGTGAGCTATTGCATATCATTATTTCTTGCATTATTTCCGAACCAGAGCATTGCTTTTTGTCCCTTTTCAGATTCGCAGATCATTTGCCTCATTGGCCAACTGTATATTCCATATAATATGCATTGTTTTGTACTGAATATATTTCCAGTTTTACAATTTCTTATCACTCAGCCTTTATATCACATGATATGACAGTTTCTTTGTACATACGAGTAGTTTGTATTGGGTGGTATTCATTTGATGAAGAGCCATTATGATCATCATTCCAATTTGTAACATGTTTATGATTCGCGCGATTTTCCCTCATGCAGTATAGACAATTCTTCATTTCAGACATTCATTAAACTTGTTCTACTTTTAATAGTTTTCTCTCGCTATTCCCATTACCTCTCCTTCCAGTAATTAGCAACTATTAACCTTCTCCAGTGATTACCAGTGAGATTTACACCCTGCGCTAGTTTACAAATCTACTAAATTGACAGGTGACCTAGACTATGACATTCACTTCTAGTAAATGATTTTGACTACTGAGTCACCTGTGTAATTCCACCATGTGGTAATTGATCTAAAACCATTAAAGCTGAAGTTGCCGAAATACTCAAATCTGTTGCAGAATTCGGGCCGTCTGGAAGAATAGGCTGGCGAGGGGGAAGTGTTGCAACGGACATGGTATCCGGCTTGCCATTAAGGCCGGAAGTGAAGGCTTCAGAAATCCCGCAAAACGTGGGGCTCCTTCTGACCGGGTTTGGCATTAAGGAGCCAAGAGAAGCTCGCCCCGTGTTGAGAAATGGGTCATGACCATCGGCTGATGGTGGCAGCTTGTCCCTTCCTTTAACCTACAAATAGAATGAAATGTGTACACATTGAATTCAAACCAAACGAAAATTCTCCTCAAGTAGAAACATCAGCAAAGATATATCCTCAAAGCCTTGTCACGTAACGAGGACCTCAAAACTAGCCCATTTCCTCAGATAAGTCCATGGAAGTAGAGCCGTGCTTCAGGTAGATGGTTCCAGAACAGGATCTTTGGTTCTGGAACCAGCTTTGGAACCTGTGGATCTGGAGCGGATGTTTCTGGAACCAGTGGTTTTGCAGCGAGAAATTCAGGCACATGAGCGCCAAGGTTAAGAGGACGGTGTCTCTGAGAGGAGGAGAAAAGACAAAGAAGGAACATAAATATTACCTGTGGAGACGAATTTAAGTGTCTGTGAGTAATGGCAGCCAGAGACAAACGCATAAGCCTGGAATCTGCTCTCAGGTCACCAACAGTTGCCCCAGGCGACAGATTCAACAGCATCTTCAGAAGGTGAAATATTGGGGACCGTTCTTCTTCTGAGATTCTGTCTTTTCTTGCCTTGATCTCCATTAGTTCCAAGTTGATATTCAAGGGTCGCTTCACATCCAAGCCGGGGAGCTGGTCGTGGAGGAAGTCCCAAGTCTGGAAGGAGTATTAGTATAGCGTTAGTTACAAGCAAAATGAATATTGATGGAGCAGCATGGATTTCAATGGTAAACGAATAGGAAACAATTCTCAAACATACCAACTTCCTGGAATCATTTCCATTTGAAATCGCTCTGGAGACGCTAACTGACCGGCTGGGTTGAAATTCTGCTTCAGTAATGAGGCCGGGTAGTAGAATCAGCGCCTTGGTCATATTTGCGATTCGATCCGACAAATGTTTTGTCACAGACACAAAATCAACTTCCATCAGGACGTCCTCTTGTAATCCCCCTGGGCTGATTAGCCCCAAGGCAAAAATGAGGAAATTTGCTTCCGGCGAGAATCTTGTGGAATCTGCCATGGCAGTATCAATTGTATCAAAACTGTGCTGAAAACCCGTTATCAAGCGAAGGAGACGGAAGAGAGATTAACGCCTTCGCAAAATTGGCTACACGAAGTGGCAAGCTTTAAGTAACAAAAGCGTAGTCCACATCTTCACGTAACTTTTCCCTGGACCGGCCGAGCTGTAGCGGTCGCAGAATATGCAGGAATCAACAACACATCGGTGACGTGAAGATCGAGCAGAAGACGCGGTCATACGTGAAGAGAGAGGAAATGAGCACTGTAGAGTCCCATCAAACTTTGCCGACTATAAAATAGTAAAAAACACATTCGAGTGCTCTGTTTCTGCCTACACGTATAAAAACGGAACCACTCGGGCTCTACAAGGCAGCCGGTAGATTCCCCCAGGGAATCTAGTCGGGAGGTCATATGCAAAGTCGGTACGGGACGAGAAGGTAGACGGAGTGTCAATGCGTTGCGGAAGGTGAGGCGGAGAGATAAAAGGTATCTGGGAATTCGGATAATCCGGTCGGTCATCGTGAGAAGAGAGCTCGGGGGAACAACAACAAGGAACTAGACGGACAAGGAACAGAACTTTCACTCATCGGATTCATCAAAGTCTATAGACACAATAACTACAGCAGTGGGTGAAAATCGGAAAAAAATAACTATTCAAGTGTTATCCCGACTAGGGAATAAGAAACGTAAAAAGTTTGAAAATTGTTTAAAGCACAAAAACAAATACTGTATACTAGCACTGAGTAACATGCATGAGACTTTAGCGAAGTTTATTCAAGTTACGTTAAAATCATAGACAGGAAACTGAAATATTCCCAGTATCAATGTGAAGAAAATCTCCTTCTAGACCAAAGGTCATAAGCGAACAGAACTGGAACTGGAAACAGGCGTCTATTAATAATAGGACTATATTGTTCAGGATTATGGGATTGTGTTGAGTTTTAAAATATCATTGATAAATGATGTATGCAGAATACCTGCAAGGGGAGTCTCGAACAAAACTCGTTCGAATTTCATTAAGTACAGCATAAAATATTGACTGTAAATTACATAAAAACAATCCAATGTATTACGGACTAGGAGCCATGGTAGTCACAAGTCTGTTGATAAGTGACGCATAGGATACGAAGGTTCTGTTCATCTTTGCTACTAAAGCATTACCATCGGTCGA
>JAQGBJ010003206.1:0-13435 GCA_034698345.1 Sphaeridia pumilis
TCAGGTTTGTGACTGACAACGCCGATGTTTGGTTTATGGAACTTCGTTGCCACCAGCTCTTGATTCGACTTATGAACTTGGTTCATGCTAATACAATTTTTATCATAAAACTATTTATCACGTGTACTTCAATTTTTTGCATCTTCAGTGCAATTGCTTTTTTTCCAACTGCTGACATTTTTGTGACGTGCTTCAACACTATGCTTGGCTTTTACGGTGCCTTAACTTACGCCCTCATGTTTGAGCACGGTTGGCGGATTCCAGCGCTCATGCAAAAGATTAAGCGCTATTGGAGGTTCAGTAATTACGGCACAGTAACAGACCGGAAGATGGCGCTTCAGCGCAAGCGAATTCGATCGATTCGGACTGAAGGTATCCGTGTTGGAATTTTTCACGTACTTGAACGGCTGTCGGTGCCACTTTTCGTCAAGTTTACTTCAATTCAAGTTGCTAGAATGCTGATAACTTATGCGAAAAAATAGCTCCAATTGTTCGTAAACTGCTGTATGTTTGTGCATTTATATAATCTGTTCTAAATTCGTGAAATATATACACTCACTGGACTTTGAAATTTTGTAAAATGCCGTTTTTAAAGAAAGTTGAGTTGGAGACAATGATTGCAATATTCGTGTTTGCACGTTAAGACGGTTCAATTCAATTATGAAGTTCGACTACAATTTTTTGCGAGGGAAAATTTGACGTCAATCTAAAACCCTAGGTAATCTCTCCATCACACTGACAATTTTCACGTCCATTTTTAATATCCTGCCATTATTTCGACAATAGCTATGTTATATGTATAACAATCAGTTGGAAAGTTACGCGTGTAAAAATTTCACAGGGAAGTATCAAAATTTGACAACTTAAATACAGGAATGTTCTTTCTATCAAACCTTTGATCTTCAACTGCAAATTATAGTCATTATTCATAGTTCTAATTCTGAATGAATAGCTGGCGGTGATCAAATTGGGAGCTTTTAGGCAAAACGGTCAAAAATTGCCCAAAAACTAGTTGCTTCATTTTGTCACTTCGTAACATTTCATCCTTCATCCTGGAACATGTGTATAAAAACCAGTCAGTTAAAAATATTCTTTTGTGAATGTGAAATAGTTTACCTGAAATGTGTAAATTTACTAAAAGTGAGAATTGCAAGGGTAAAGGGATTTTAAAACTGCACGGGCGGAACTTGACTAACATTACAACAACCATAGCTACGTGGCACTTTCGAATGAAGTTCCTGAAAAATCAAATCAGCACTGCAACTTCAATTCGACACGGTCTGATACTGGTCCATTACATTTTTAATTTTGGCCAAATCCCCATTGACGTTGATTTGAAAACGGGTGTTTTTAGTCCAAGTAAATCGTCTATCAAGCAGTGGCGTCATAAAGTCTTAAAAATCTTACGACATTTTTTGTTGGCGTATTCGGCTGGAACGTTGCTTTGGACCTTCGCCATTTTGCCTCTGAATTCAGTGATGGATCATCTGGCGATTCATGCGTTGAGCACAAAGACCATTTTAGTTTCAATACTACTCGACTACCAGTTTTGCGACTTAGAACCCCATGTTTTTGCATGGCTTCTAACTCAAGCACATCAGATTAATCCCGAAATTGAACCCAAAAAGGTGACAAAACAGCAAATCCTACTCGCCATATTTCCGGTAGCGATATTCTTGTCGGTTGTGGTGTATATGGTCACAATTATATGGAACACCGAAATGGCGATGCACTTCTACTTTTTGTATGACCAAAGTGGTCGAGGCCCACAAACACAAACGGATTGGATTTTTTACGGATTTTCAGTCTTTGGCGACCTGCTGACACTCGCTAGTTTTGCTCCTTGTGTTGTGACCCTTTATGTGCACATACGTACAGTGGAATTTTTGAACAACTTTATGGATTCCAGGCTGGAAATTTTGAAAAACTGTGATTCCAGGTTTGCGCAGTTTAATTCTCAATTTTTGCTAAGTTCGGCATAAATATATTTATATTAATTGTTTTTTCTTTGTAACTTCAGGTTTGTGAGTGACGACGTCGATGTTTTGTTTATGGAACTTCGCTGCAATCAGCTCTTGATTCGATTCATGAATGTAGTTCACGCTAATGCTATTTTTACGCTCAAAATATTACTCATTTGCTGCACAATTTTCGGGCTGTTCAGTGCAATTGCCTTTTTTTCAACCTCCAAACTTCTTGTGACATGTATGAATATAGTAATTGGCTTTAACGCTGTTGTAACTTACGCCTTTACATATGAGCGAGGTTGGCGAATTCAAGCGCTCATGAAACAAATCAAGCGCACCGTTTTGGAGCGCTATTGGAGGTCCAGCAATGATGGCAAGGTGACGCCTCAACAGATGGCGCTAGTAAACAAGCGGATCCGAGCGATCAGGAATGACGGCATCCGTGTTGGCTTTTTTCACGTGCTTGAACGGCTGTCGGTGCCGATTTTCGTCAAGTTTACCTCTATTCATGTTGCTCGATTGTTGATAACTTTTGCGAAATAAAATCGAGATGACGCTTGTGCCCAATTGCTTCAGGTCCACCAGAAAAGAAAATGTCCGAAGCTGTGGATGCAAATTATCGTCAGATTTACTCTAGTTATGGTTGCTCGGATACTCCTGATTTCATTTACAAGCTAACGATCTAGTATTCGGTTGCTTTTTGGAGATCTGCTTTCCATTGTCATAGTTTTTTGAAAAGACGAGATGTAATCAATTTCCTATTCTGTACTTTGTATTATGTATCTTCTTCCTTTGCAACAATCATCATTTTGTTCATCTGCTTTCTTCCATTACTTTCCCAGCAGCCCATCTCATCTTTTCTTTGTGAATCTCATATGAATAAAGGCCGAGAAAAAAGAGTCGCTCAATTACCTTATATGAGCACTCAAACTCGCAACCTGTGTATAAAAGAGAAAAGCCTTAAGTTACTAGATACGAGAGCAAATCCCTTGCAAATGAAACATATCTAAAAAGGCGATAAGAATAAATGGGACACAAATTGCTCACAGCAGTCTTTTCTTTGTCGCACTCTATTTTTGCATACAATGTTGTATTCATACACACGTGTTCATTCTCTTCTTACAATCAAATTTTGTCTCATCCGAAAATCAGTTTCCCATAGTGACCCGAAGAACCGGAATGACGTAAATGAAAATTGTTTCAACAGTCTTTCGAGACGTTGGATGAAATTCTAAATTTATACACCTCTTTATACCAGCTCCAAAATTCAAGATTTTTTTGGACCGTATTAAATAATTATAAATCGTGAAATTAAAACTGTTAAAATCTTGTGCAATAATCTTTACTTGTTGGAACTCAGAACTGACCGAAAATCCTTAAAGGTTAAAAAATGCTACAAGAAAGTCACTCCGAAAATTTTCTCTGCCGAATCCAGCTTTTCCAACATGCAGGCTCCAGAACAGTCATATAACTTTCACTCTCTTCCACGCACCAATTTCAGTTGGACTTTCACTGCCACAGAGGCAACATCAAATATATATTGCAGAAGACCAAGTGCGCGCTTATCTCCTTCGTACGGTCTTTCGCCCATGTGTGGCTGTCCACTTCCGCCGGCTTCTGTCATTTGGGACCATGTGCTCTCCCTAGAGCTTCCCGTTGTATTGACCAGTTAAAATCCTATGTGTGTCAGTCGTGTTGACAGTTTCTGTCTCCTGGTAAACGTTTTTAGAATTGCGGTACATTTTGAATTTTCCCGCCACCGAAAATTTTAAAAAACTAGTGACGTGTTTGCCATATATTTCCAGCGATATTTCGTGCACCCCCCATCAAGATCCTCCGGAAGACACAACTCGTGTACAATAATACACATTGGCCACAAAGTCAACATTTTGCCCAGTGAACTTTCCCATTGCCCACTTAAGAAACGGCCGTCAAATGCAAAGCCGTCTGACATTCTGCAAGTGATTAATCATAGCGAGGTCGACTTGGGGGCGGAGCGGGAATTTTACTTGGAGTGACACTCGGCTAAATCGACGGCAACATTCGTTTCTCCAACTACAAACGTAAGCTCAAAGAAACTCTGGATAAGGAACAAGTGTCTTTTAGCTAAAAACAGTGCATTTGTTTGCATTACAGTTCCTTGTCATTTTTCTTCTGTCCAGTTGTCTGACATACAAGCTTTGAAAATAGCAAACATTTCAACCTTTCTCCCAAAACGCTATTAAGGACTTTCCAAGTTTTGTGTGCCATTGCAAAAGCACAGTATGCTGTCTCCATGGCCAATAATATTTAATCAAATATTGAGAAGGAGGAGTTTTTAATTCCACTCAAACTTCATATCGAATTCACATGAGCAAAATACATGTGAATATTGAACCAAGAACTCTAACAGGTACCTAAAGTCCTGTCAACTGCCAACTCAAATCCACTTCCTCCGAAAAACAACAACGTAGAGCGGAAGGAAACATATTATAACAACACACATTTGTGATGGTGTCTTTTTAAACTAGTTGATTTATCGGAAATATATCACCAACTCTCAAGAGCTCCACAAGTGTATAAATGTATGTGAGTCTCTCGAACGAAGGACAAGCCAGAAAACTTGTTACCGAATCGCATGTATTTAAATGCATACATTCGACCAGTTGACACGAGGACCTCATTAAGCGGTCTTCGTACATGGTGATTACGTGTCGTGTGGTTTCACTGTTGATGTAGCGAACAATACATTTCCGGAATTTCTAAAAACTTGAAGTGCTTTCACACTAGAATTGTGACTTTTTCAATGGTCAAATGACCCTAGTTCTGATCGTGTACAAAGTAGCGACTTGTTGTATTGCCAAAATGAACGCATCGCACTTTGAAGTGTCCGACTGCGGCAGTTCGTCATACTTTCATCACCACTCGTCCAAGGGGCACAATTCGGTATGTTGAAATAATTTTTAAAAAAGCAGCGCGCGCGAAAATTCAAAATGGCGTGGTTCCTACAGCTCGTGACCTTCAACAATATACCTCGCCTGGTCCTATATTTCTTGAACCAATTTCATCTCCCCAGGCGACAACGCCATCTTTCTCTCAAGGTCCCAGCTCAGCAATCCATCAATTTGTTCTTGACAGTCGAAAACGTCAAGGGACTTGTTTTAGCTCTACTGGACGACCGTCCAAAACCGAAACCCGTCACTTTAATGCATTTAGAAACCACATTTGAGCCACTGGTCATATTTACCCTTAGACTTTATAGGAGAGCAAAAAGACATTCGTCACAAACTTATGACAGACCGGCTATGGATCTATCATTTTATTCCATGTATATAAATTCACAAAATCCAAGAAATTTGAGTACCTTTTCTGAAATACCCGTCTAACGCCCTCCATTTATATTAATTTCTTCCCAAGGCATCCCCCAATTCCATCACATGCATAAACTGCCAAAACCAAATTCAACTTTTGCTCCAACGCCTCTCCCATAGCATCTTATATAAAATATACAATATTTGTCCTCCCAACCAACGTATTATTATCTAAAAGCAGGAAAGATCTCTTATGTACTTTATTCATGCTTTTGCGTGACTCAACAAATTTCTCTTTGGACAAATGCAAAAGCCCATATAAAATACACATAAAACACTGATAGCAAATACATTCCACCGCCAATTCCTCGCTTCTGGTTTCCCTTCCTCCGCCCAATAATAATCATAATATGTAATAACAATAATAGTATTTACGTTCTACTTTGGTTTTTGGCAAAAATATTGCCCGCGTCCACGTTCCATAAAATTGCACGTCAAAAATAACGCCCTATCTGTACACTACGGCGCTGATTGCAAAAAGTAATTGCAATCAGCATTTAGCTGTAATCATTCGTCATTATAGCGCTCTCGCCGTCTTCTTTGAACTTGGACAATGCGTTTAGCTTCATTGGACAACACGTACAATATGAGCTTTTAGGTTGTCGGACCAAGTGATATTTCCTTCCGGTGTTATCGCATTTGTTTCCATTGTGTATCATTTTGGTCTTGGGTTGTTGCGGGCTTTCTCTCTTTTGTCTAAAAGTATTATTATATAAGCTCAAGTATAGTAAATGCTACACATTGCATAAAGACTGTAATACAACAAAGCAGAGAGTAAGTAGACACTATCATCATCAAGCCGAGACATAAAAACCCTTTTATGATAACGACTATAAAAGTAAATGGCATCAAAACACGCGGCGAAATATACAAAGCTCCGCCGGTTTTTCCAACAAGCATTCGCAGTTCCATAATGAACTTCAGTTGCCCAAAAAACCTCTTGTAGTACACAAAATTATGTAATGGACAACAGACACAGACTCTGTACCAAGTTCCTTTCAGATATCCTTGATCTTCAAAGTATCTAGGAATTTGACTGTATATACACTTTAAATGGCAAATAAGAAACTATTATTGCTTGTAATTACTGTAAGTGAAACTCTTGCAAAAATATATATACTTTAGCCGCCGTTAGAAAAACTCGTCTGTGAATTTTTCCGGATTCACTCTTCCGTATATTTTTTCACAATGATGACACTACTTTCTTTACTTTTTTTAAAGGGTAAAATATACATGGCTCCCGCGCTTTCTAAGGCTATTACAATACTCTATGGAAATCCCGGCAGACTTGAAGAAACATGCCGTTTGCGGATTTTCCATTTCTTGTATCATTTACATTATCCATTACCTGTGCTGTTGTTGTTATTGTGTTGTGTCGTCTCATGGAATATAGCCCAGCTAAATTTTTATTCTACTTTACTCCGGGCAACATAAAAAGTTTACCTGCATTTCCATAGAGGCTTGAACCAACTTGCGGTTTCGGCAACTATTTTTTACTTACTGTACTGTTTGGAAAAATACTTTTTGCCCACCCGCCACCACCACCCACCAACAAAATATTGCATATACTTGCTAAGCAAGCAGTTTACTTGATACTTTTTTCAATGCGGCATTTTTCGCTAAAAATAAGAAATATTTAGTACATTATGCATACAGGTTTCCATGCAACATTGACGCCCATGCCGCCTCTACCGCCTCCACGCGAATACCCAAAAGAAAGTGCAAGAAAGGACCAGAACGTCCGGTTCCGGCTCAGGTTTCCCGCTTTGGGCGAACACACACACATAGCTTTCGGCATAATAATATTAATAAGGTAGTCAGCAAAGTCCTAACAAGTTGGGTCCTAACCAAAGCTTAAGTATTTATTAGCAAAGGCGGTTAGTTGAGTGAGGCGGCAAGGATCGGAGGAGAGAAAGTTGGTAAATATACATGAGCGCAGCGGTGGGAGCGTTTCTCGCTTCTCTACTTAAATATTATAGGAGCGAATTAACTAGAAAAGTAAGCGCGGGCGGAATTAGAACGAGTTTGTCAGCCGGTAGAGAAGTCGTACTTTTGTGTTTGCTGGAGCTGGAACATTTGTTACTTTTTAGAGTCTGGCTGTATTACTGGCTAAATGTTATTTGCTAGGAGACACAGCTGCTTCTACTGCTATGGACGTCATTCGGTTTCATTCAGTTACCGCATAATAAAGTACAGGGGCAAAAGCCCATTTATATAAAAGCGCTCGTGGTTCATAATAATAATTTTCATGCTACTTGCGTGACAATCAATCAGTCAGCCAAGTCAACTTGTTGGACATGGGATTTCGAGGTGAAATAGATTTAATACTTGCATGCTTGTATATTGGTTATCTCATTGGTCTAGAGTCAAGTCTGGTGTGTAATAGAGCATGTGGCTTTTGCTACTGCCACTTAATCTTGGTCAATCAGAATATGACAGTTAATTAGTCATTTGGAGTGAACGAGAGCATAACTCTGACCTTTTTATGTTTAGGAATAAAATCGGAAATCCTATAAAATTAAAGAGCTTTAGTAGCTTACACGAGGATCAAATTTTATTAGAAAAAAATAGGCTGAGAGTTTCAGCTGCAGTTGATATTTGCAATTACAGAAATGGCTCAAATTAAATTAGGTGTCAAAGTTGGCATGTCACTTTCGGATGACAATTGTGTGCTATTTCATACTTCACTCCTCATAATGGCTATTAAATTGTCACATGTACTGATATGCATGTACAGAGGGTGTCCGGAGTTATTTTACACAGTTTTCAAACACCAATAACTTCTTTGTTTATTGGTGGAATCTCTTCGTGTTTAGTGCAAATCAAAGCTGCAGTTTATCTTAACTATAGGTAAAATTTTCAAGCTAAAGCCTTTAACTGAAAAAGTATGAGAACTAAAAAGCTGAAGGAACCTCAATTTGGAATTTTCCAAACGTATTAGAAAAACCGGTTCTGATGAATTTGAAAAATAACTGCAATTTAACCCGCTCTAAAATGTACCAACAAAATTTGCCATTCTGTTTTTAAGTAGTGGTATTCTTATGTCTCAAAATTTGAGCTTTCTACCTCAATTAGATTCCGAGAAAGAGCTGCTTAAAGTGGAACTAGTAAAATTACTCCAGCAAAGCCTTTGTCCAGAACTGCTGGATAACCCAGTGTAAAATATCTGTTTTAAAATGCCTATCGAAAAGCCCACATCATTAGCTATTTAAACATATATTGAACGTGAAGATTGGTACTCTATTACCCTTTATAATGACGATTTTACTTTAATGGTGGTTCACAAATTCAAAAAGTCCCCAAACCCTATTTTTCTAAAATTTCAGTTCGCGATATCTCAATAACGGGTCAACGTAGGGGCTTCAAAAAAATATCACAATGTTCAGCAATTTTTTAAAGTCTATTAAGCTTTTTAAATTTCAAAAAAAGTTAAATGGCTTCAACTTAACCCTAAAATTAAGTTTAACAGGCTTGGAAACTATTAAACTGAGGTACGTTTGGTATTTTCAAAATGGAGGTTAACTGGTTTTGAAAAATGCGTTCAAAAAATTTCACGAGATACGCAAACGTGTCTTCTAACGATGGACACAAACAGCAATGAATTGGTGCAATTAGTTCGAAAGTTATGGAGCTTGAAGTTTGTGTAAAATAACTCCGGACAACCTGTATACTGCAGCACTAGAATTACATGCGAGTATGTGTCAAGGCAAAGTTTCGAAGCAGGTGAAAATTCGCGAAATTCGACATTTGAGTGGCATCCAAGGGTAAAACTTGCACTAATTGAAGAAACAAAATTCGTGTACTTTTAAAGGTAGAGACTTGGAAAAGGTGACATTACTTGACAAGATTTCAAGTTCCGGGCTAATATATGTTATTACAAGTTGAACAAACAAGCAAACAAACAGGGAAATTATGTACCTATGCGATTTTCGGCATGGTACAGCATATGCACTTTAGTCAACAGTTGCCAAAATCTGAGGTTTTTGTTTGAACATGAACAATCAATATACGGTGGTGCATATGTGAGTGAAAAAGGCTTTCAATAATATTTTTGACGTTCATTGTCTCTGAATTTCGTTTGATCATGTTTCGGATTTTGGAGCGTGGGTGGAGAAGGGATTTTACGAATGTACAAGTGGGAGTGTGTATGGGCGAAGTCTCTTTTGTGAAAGTATAGCAGGAATTTATATGCTAGCTTCCGTAATTCAGTTCTTTGTTTCTGTTCCAGACATGAATGGTAGAAAAACGAAGGAAGGAACAAAAACAGGCGAAAAATATTTAAAGGCTCTGTATTTTCGAAGGCGGGAAATTTTTTATGCTGAATATATACATGTCAAATGCTGAGTCAGCAGGTCCATTGACAATTTTGATTTGGTCTGTTGTCAGTCCTCAACTTCTGTTGTCAGCCAATCAAATCACGTACAGCCAAACGCCTTTGCTCTGAGAATCTGAGAAAGCCAAAGAAAATTACAACACGACATAAATTTTCCTTTCTTCAAAACATTGTTGATGATGAGAATGATGACAAAGACTTGTGAAACACTTTTTTACTGTTTGGGTTTTGTATTGTTATTGTTACTTTACGATGAGCTACTTGTTTTTGTCTTTCAAGTGGAGACTCTTGTTGTTGACTGAATTCACAATTCACAAAATATCTCAGCTGAAGAGGAGCAAGAAAAGCAGCCGCCTCAAATATTCTCGGACGTGCTTGATGACATTCCCTGCAGCAATTCAAGTCAAGTGTTTTTGGTTCTGGCAATATTCTCCATCGAGAAACGCTTTCACCACTACTTTCTATAGAAACAACCAGGAAATTGGCAACTTGGGGTTGGTGTTTCTCTCCAGGACACTTTTGTTGGTTGACTCATTTTTTGTCACTTACTTTTCACCAAAAAGCGGCCTGCAGATTGCAAATGTATTTTTCTTAAAGCTGACTGACACTTGTTTTGATTAGTATTTATGAATTATTGTGAAATATCACAGCGGACGTGGAGAGTCTCTGTTCTCGACAAGAGGAAAAATAATTTTACGTCAACTCCCGACTTTTGCAAGAGCTTTAAATAAAAGATACACAAAGTGTCTAAGCTTGCTGTCGCCGTGTTTCTCTTGAAACTTCAAAAAACTTCATCTGTAGCCAATCTAAATGTATTTTTCCTAATTCGGTAAATTGGATCCTAACACAGCTGTCATAGTCAGTGACAAGGCGAGAAAGTCCATGTTTCTGATTCTGTAAAATCGCCTCAGGCGGCTCATGTGAAAGTAGCAGAGAGATCAACTTTCAACGTAAGCATAGGTGTCTCAGCAAAATTGCTGGGCCGTTTTTAAATTTTTCACATCTCGATTTAATTCAACCATTTTCACTTCAAACGAGACTTGTAACAGATCCAGCGCTCAGGTTCACCCCAAGTGGATGGCATGCTGAAACTTTACGACAAGTTTTCTTATAACTTCCGACACGTACCAGCCATAAAGTTTAAAATGGGCGGAAAATAGTTTCCTGAGTTGAGGCCAAACATAGTTGTATGTGGGCACTCCAACGGTGTGGAAAGTCACATTTTGACATTTTTCCTACCACCGCCGCCACCACAAGACCCTGACATTACAAAAGTCTGCAGGAGGTTGCCGGTTTATTTATTATGCATCCAGCAGCACCTGCTGCTATTTTACCGGCCGGTACTCTTCAAAGTTATGGCGAAGAAAGAAAATTCACTCAAGTTCATCCAGTCAGTCAAAAACAGGAGCAGTTTTATCTCGTCCTCAGAAAATATGACTTCCGATTTTGGTAGTCAAGTTCCAGAGAGAGTCTCGGAAATATTATAATTTCCGCAGATTGTTTTGCAACTGTTAATATTATATTTGAACTTACTGCGCCGGCGTTTGCTCGTTTAAGAACGACTTCAAAAAAGCTGGTACCCAAAAAAGCATGTGAGCTTTAATTTGGATCTCTTTAATTTTGTATATCCGAGACACCTCACCTCACCTTGCAGCACAAAGATACAAGATTGCATGGAATTAAATTTTTAAATTTTAATTTACTCCATCTCAAACAATAGCACACCAGCACCGCCTATTGGAAGGGCTTCCGAAGTACCGCTCGGAGCTATGAAACCTCCAACCGAAGTCGCCAGCTAGACACACGTTACTTATACATGAACTGCAAGTCCCTTGGCTAATTTGGTCGAAACTAGGTGTAAAAAATATTGACATTCTGCAACTACCTTTACGCATTTTACAAGTTACTGTGTTATACTTGGTCCGAATACCTCACAGTCTCTCAGTGAGCCAGACGAAATTGATGGAACAAATTGTCTTCCGTTATTCCCAAATCACCGTGGAAAAACAAGCCAGACACAGCGTCGAGAGCAAACAAGGGAATCAGGTTGCAATTTCGTATTCCGTAGACAGCTCTTGTTTCTAGCAAATTCTATATCATACGATAGCGCCTAAAGCCATACAGCAATCCCACGATGATACTCTCTACAACTATCCAGAATTTCTAGAGTTTGTTATATTGTATGTTGTTGTTTCTGGAGACGACGGGACCTGAATGAAATATAACAATGACAACTCGCCCAATTCCGTCTTTTTCCTCCTCATGTTACTAGTTTCGGTTTCCTTTCCAACTTTCTTCTTGCTCCGGCAATTAGGAAAACTAATGAGATGATGTCGGTTTCCTTGGCAAAGTTATGACAAAAGAGAAATGCACCTGACGGCTCATGATTAATGAATTCCACCAGTCAGATTTCATTAGCGTTCATCTTAAAAGCAATTCACAAAATACACCTGTACATTGTTCTCTCCGGGAGATTCATTTTGCTAATGTATAGCACTGCAGAGGTATCTCGAACAACTTCAACTTGATCATTCCCTCCATATTTCTGTCTCTCCATGAATCTCTATGTCAAACTGGATGGATTTTCTTCCTTGGCTCCACCGCTATTATCATGCCTATGACCCAGCCATAAAACACCGATTATTGCATGAGGTCAATGAGAAAATGATGATATCGAAAATTGCCAAGCCGTTACTCGGGTATTGTATTCCTTCAAATGGCGTCATCCCCCGTTATGGCCCACATTATTCCATATCGGCTATCTTTACAATATATTTAGCAATATATTTCTCCATCCGCTGACTCCAAAGTATTTTAAGCGGATAATATTCTTCTTTGGTCGGTTCATGTTAAAAAATAGACCACCGCAGAAATTCCGGTTTCCACTTGAACGATCCCGTTTTATGGAGATTTGGTCTGGTGATAAGTCCAAGCTTGGTCAAAATGGCCGTAAAGGCGCAGCGTATTTTATACATTTTGACAAGAGTCACACTGGATGAATATCCTTCTTCTCCGTAATAAGTTTCTTCGGAAAGTTTCAAATGGCAGGAACAGGAAGAAATCATAACAAAAAGTCTATACAGGGTTGATCGGATGCTACCAAGTTTTCCTCTGTCGCTGATATAAATTCGGTGATCTTGGATGAGGGCGGAGTGGTGAAAGTCATGAAAGCTTTCGTCGTCGATACAAAGTGGGTGGAAGGATGCCAGAAATATACACAGGCTGACATGACGGCAGCGGCGGTGTTGTGGCTTTATAATATTATTATGCCGCTGAGAATATAATTTTATATAACCACAGGAAAGGCAAAAGCTCTTGCAACCACACTTGGACCAAGAAATATGATGGCGGACACGCAGAACCAAAATCCATCATCGTGTTTATTTCCTTGCCATGTAACAAAATTTCCTCGTCTCAAGTTTCGTCTGGTGGGGTAGTGAAAGTGTATAGAGAATATGAGACTGATGGTTGATGAAATCATGTTCGAAAAAAATGTTCGAGGTTACGTCCAAATCAGGATAGGCACGCAAGATGTTCGCTGCGGAATTTTGAAATATTTTGAGAATGTATATAAAGAAAAAAAGCAAATCCGTGAGCTTGATTCAAGCATCTTTATGACGTTGGCTATGAAAGATTTCTGGATGCTACATGTCAAGCCCAAACCTGAATAAATGTGAGTCTCGGTTCTCGGATATCTGTAAGCTTTAAGGTGAAAGGTGAATGAGGATGAGCTTTGAGGACATCAAAAATCAGAGTGACAAACAAGCACTAAAAGTCATACCTAA
>JAQGBJ010003207.1:0-13431 GCA_034698345.1 Sphaeridia pumilis
CAGGCCAGTTACATTCTAATTTCAGCCGAAGCTTTTTCACGAAAAAATAGCATTAGGCTATAACACATTTTGTTCTCACAGATGTACTTCTGAAGATTCCTGTTTTGAAAATGGCCACAAGAAATCGAGCAGCAGCGACAACGAAGGCTGGACAAACTGCAGAATCAAAACAAAACAACAACTTGGAGTCACAACTGGAGAATCAGTCCTTGTCGACTCGTCGATTGCCGAACATGTAAGCCTCTCTGCGGGGACAAGTATTTTGTTTTGATTCATTTTCTGCATTTGATTCCATCCATTTTGTGAAACTTTCCTCACAGACAATCTATAACCCTGTTAACAGGTAAAAATACTCACCAAAATGGAATACTTTGCAATCTGTTTCAAACGTGTGAATTGTACGTTTTCCAACGAAAGTTGGCAGGAAACTCTTGCCGGTCAACCCCTTGAACACGAAGTTTTGAAATGCCCATTGCCGAGAACGTCACTTGCAACATGTCAGTTTTCGTATTACGTTCCCTCACTCACTCCTTACACATTTAACATTTTCTGAATCACGCTTTAGGTTCCCAAACTCTGCAACTTGCAATGACAATCGATCAGGAAGGCTTTATTTCCAACCTGACCCATCAACGGAACCTAACTTTCTTCGATTGCTCGTATTGCGAATCTCAGGATAATTGTCTTGAACATTCGTGCACTTGGAATGAAGACTCGCAGCACTGCGATTCAGCTTCTCATCAAGGTAACCAAGAAAAGGATCGCTTTTGACATTGTTGTAATTTCCTGAAGGTCTTCTTTAATTGCATCTTTTTTATCATTAAAAAACACAAGATTCTGCGAATTGCTACAGCCATCTGGAGCGTTGTCAATTCAACAAAACTATTGAAGGCGTCGTTTGGCAATGTAAAGAAAACACCGAGGGCTACAAATGTGACCGTTGCAAACCCAAATTTTACTTGCATCCCAAGCGAAATATCACCGACGAAGATGCTTGCTGGCGTAAGCCTAATATCTGAACTTATTCTAAACTATTCTTTTCAAAACCCGTTAACTGAAATTAACCTCGATCGAACAGCTTGCAACTGCGACCTCGCCGGCTCCTTGCCCAACACAACTTGCGACTTCAAAACAGACGCGGAAAACAATCTCGAAGCAGGAAAATGCCATTGCAAAACGTTCGTGACTGGACGCGGGTGTGATGAATGTCAAATTGGCTATTGGAACTTGAGTGCATCAAACCCGGACGGTTGTCAAGGTAAAAATTCTTCTCGACCGTAAATCTCAATAAAGGAACGCTTATCGTTTTTATTTTCCTGTGGTTAAGCTTGCACTTGCGACGGTCTTGGAACGTTAACTTTCAAAACTAAGGATCTTGGATGTGACATGTACGACGGCACTTGCCCTTGTAAACGGAACGTCATGAACCCGAACTGCGACCGCTGCCGATCTGAGCACTTTGGACTGTCGGAAGAGCCGCTGGGCTGCAAACCTTGTGACTGTGATGCTGCAGGTTCTTATGACAACGACTGTGACGTCATTTCCGGTCAATGCAAGTAAGACGGTCCCGCAGTCAGCAAACTTGAATTGATTTCGGACAAACGCTGAAGAGTAGAGTTTTGAATCAATCTTGATGTTCCAGGTGTCGGCCGAATTTCAGTGGAAGAGCGTGCAGCCTCCCAAGCCAAGAATACTGGGCTCCACAGCTTGGCCGTCGTTTCCATGATGATGCTGAGATCACCAAAAATAGTTCTGTAAGAAATAAACAGCACAAATTGATTAACGTGCTAGAAATTTTGGAAATATTTTTCCAATAATTTTATGGTATCTCAGAGTATTCCGTGGGATTTTTCGGATGGCGCCATCGAATGCAATTGTGATGCTATCGGATCGAGAAAATCCACGTGCGACCTTCATGATGGGCAATGCGAATGCAAGTGGCACGTGGTCGGTCGAACATGCGATGAATGTGCTCCAGGAACATTCGACTTGGGACCTGAAGGTTGCAGAAGTGAGTGTTTCAAACCCTTTTGAAGTTTTGCAGTTTTCAACAGGTCAAATAACTAATGGGGCTTTTTTCAACAATCTTTCTGATTTGTAGACTGCAACTGCAATTTTACTGGTTCCTTGAACAACACCTGCGATCAGGTCACAGGTCAATGCAATTGTAAGTCGAACTTTGACGACCTCAAGTGTGACCAATGTCGACAGGGGTATTGGAACTTTCCCAAATGCCAACAATGTGAATGTAACGGACACGCCGAATCTTGTGATTCTGCTACAGGAGCTTGCACTGATTGCAGAGATTCCACAGCTGGACCGCATTGCAGCAGGTTTTGAACCTTGGAGCTGGGTCGCTTGTAATTGAGAATCAGTAATTAGACAACTGTGTTAACTACAGGTGTATTGAGGGGACTTTCGGCGATCCGACGCTCGAAAAAAACATTGTCTGTCGCCCTTGCAGATGTCCAGGAACTGCCGACAGTGGCCATTCGTTTGCAAACAAATGTTCTCTGGATTCTGGTGCCGAATCGGCTGTTTGCGAGTGTCAGCAAGGATATCGAGGTGAATTCTTCCACTGCTTTTCTGAGGTTAACGATGTTAAATTGTGTGGAAATTCAACCATAACTTCGTCTTCTGAACAGGCGCTCTGTGTGATTCTTGTGCTGAAAATTACTACGGACAGCCCAATTTGCCTGGAAGATTTTGTCGCCCTTGTGAATGCAATAACAACACAGATTCGAAAAGCCTCGGCAACTGTGATCCGAAAACTGGAAAATGCCTCAAGTGCTTGTACAATACAGCAGGCGACAATTGCCAACGTTGTGAACAAGGTTACGAAGGCGATGCTTTGAAACGAAAGTGCAGTGAGTGATGCACTTCAGATTCTGAAGTCCAAAGGATTTTTATAGCTTGAACGTTCATGACGCTTATTGCTGGTTTGTCCCTTTTCAGTTCCTTTGATTCCGGTCAACTTGACTTGGACTGAATCTTCTGGTAAATATGGATTGGCGGATGGGAATTCAGTCCTGCGATTCCATCCAGGCGAGCCAATTTTGCTCAACTGCAACGTTGCTCCTCAAATAACAGCGTCAGAAGTGCGCTACGTTGTTGAAACCGTAAATGGGACCTCAGTCACAATTGAAACGCTTTCAATCCAGGCCTCGCCGCAAGTCGTGGGTTTTTTGAACTGTTTTCTTAATGGCGGGAAACTTGGATGTCGAGCTGAAGTTGAAGACGGAGAACAAGTTTACGAGTCTTCTTTTGCCAAGCTTGAGCTCATCGTCAGCGATTCTACAGAGGAAGCGATTTTCGATTTGAATGCACAACTTTACGTTTGGTGCAATGACAGCGAAATTTGTTCCCTGCAGACCAAAGACGACATTCTTGACTTCGCAATGGACGCGTCTTCCAACTTTTCAGCAATCCGAATGAACCCACCAGAAATTCACGTTTACAAAAAAGGAAATATGACCCAGAAGCCAGAAGTGATTGAGTTGCCTGAAACGATTTCAATGCGGAGCTCTAAACTCAAGTCAGCTGTCATCAGAGTCGATCCTTTGAATTCACAAGTTATTTGGACGCATTCGCCAGACGGCCATCTTTGGCTCACCAACGTTGAAACAGGAACTTCGCTGCCGCTAAAGAAAGATTTTGGCGTTGTCCAAATGGACGTTAATTGGAAAGAGAAAGTCGTTTTTGGAGTCTCGGAAAAAGACCGAAAATGCATCTTAAAACTGGACCTCAGAAACACATCTTCTGTCGCCAGTATTTGTGTCAATGAAGCAATCACGTCGATTGCGGTTGGCCATGAACACATCTACTACGTCACTGAGAGCGGGAAAACTGTTCAACGAAATCCCAAAAATGGATATGAAACAGAAGTTTTTAAAGGTCACCAGAATTCGAACGTCATTCCACGAAGTTTGGTTGCCCTCAACGGCGGCAACGTTTCCTGGGTTCAAGACTTTTTCGGCAAGATTTCTGTCATCTATGCTTTGCAGCCTCCAAAGTCTTCAAGTGAGAAACCTCGCCGGTCAAGATACGTTTTCAAGGGACTGATCAGAGGAATTGGTCAAACAAAGATGGCGCACGAGACTTCGAGCTGCTTGAAATGCAGCCACTTTTGCAATCCTGGAAGTCGAAGCGCCTGCATTTGCCCTTGGAGACTCGAAATTGAAAATGAAACTCAATGCACCGGCAAGTGGATTCACGTGGCCTCTACAAACGCCTCAACGAAATATCAAACCAATTTGATGACATACGACTTCTCATCAACAAGGGAAAATCGACATCCAGTTGTTTTGAACTCGAGTCGAGTTGAACTGATGCCGCAAAGCCATTTCGGTGAAAGTCGTTGTTTCATTCGAGTCAACGAAGCTAGCTCCTCTGAACTCGTATTTCAAAACACAACAACGGATTTGATCATTGGCTTCGATTCGATACTTCAAGTACTGCCAAGTTCAAATCCAGTCAAAGCCGATGTCATCTTTTTCAACAATTCGTGCATTCGCATTCTGCATACTAAAAACAACGAAACTTGGACTTTGTTCTGCGGTCCAATCGATGCAGCAAACGTCGTCGTTGATTCCAAATCCTGGATTGTTTTTTGGGAGCACGAAACAGACAAAAGCGTTCACATGACGAAACTTCCTTCGCTCGTGACGCGGAAAATCATCGAAGCAAAAGACTTTGAAACTGCAAAAAAAGCTGAGGGCAGATTGGCGCTCGATTCAAACTCGAAGGTCTTGTACTGGATCCACGGCAACAAAATCTGGAGTCGGCGTTACGAAATCTCAGATTCGCCAAAACCGACGTCGTTGTGGAATTGTACGACTACGACACCCAAGCGAATTCAGTTTCACGCTGGATTCTTGTACTGGACTGAAACTGGTGATAACACCTACGACAAAATTGCCATTTTTGACCTTGAATTCAGAAGCAAGCAAACGCTGATTACAAGTTCTGATCCTGGCTTCAAATTCAAATCTTTCGCCGTTCAGTCTGATGAAGTTGATCAATCGCCTGGGCCCATCCAGTGTGAAGGATGTTCGCACTTTTGCAAGGAAAGCTTATTGGGGGAAATTCCTGAAAAATGCTGGTGTCCGAATGAGAAACCGATTTTGGCCTCAAACGGAACATGCTACGAGCCAAATCTCAACGTTGTCCAAGCAACAGAAATTCAAAACATTTTCAACGTCACAAACACAAGAAACCACGAAAAAGTCATTCGCCAAATATCCACGGAGGCCACTGCAGGAACAAAGGTTTTTGCGAGTAACGGAAACGTTCAGTGTTGGCTGCAAGGCCCACAAAATCAAGTCATTTGCACCTTCCTCACGGCTGATGGAAACGAAACCACGTCGGTTTTGGGTTCGGCTCACAGTACAAATCCGCTTTTGTCGCTAAGTTCAACGAAGAACTTCGTAATCTTCAACACTGGAAATGAAACCGGGAAATACGCATCTTTGATCCTGGCAAACGCGACTAACGGAGAAAAACTCGAATTTGAAGCCATGAAAGAAGACCAAAGAAATCCGTTCGCTTTCGATCATCGACGAAAGCTTGCCGTTTGGTGCACCGATCGAGAACTCAAATTTCATGAAGTTGGCGGAAGTCACTTGGATTCTCACGAAGTCAGCATTGAAACGGATTTCTGCGACAAAAACGCCAAAACTTGCACTTCTTTGGCGCTGGATGAAGAAAATGGACGCGCTTATTTCATTTACGGAAATCAAATCAAGCGGCTCGACTACGATCCAAAAACGTCAACGTCGCTTGTATCGACGCTTTACGAAATGCCTTATTCGAGAGCCAACACTTTGAGTTTTGACGGCAACGGCAACTTGTTTTGGGCCGGCGGTTTTGCTGATTTTGGCGAATTTGTTGACATGATTAAAGTCCCGGAAAATCCTGGGGAAATGGTCGCTTCAATTCGAGTTTTGGATAACGGCAAAAGGACAATTGTGCAAGTCGAGGCTGAGCGAAATGTTGTAAATGCCACAAGAGGAAGTAGCTTCAACGATACTTGCAGTTCACACGACTGCGAACATTTTTGCTTTCCCGAAAATCGGTGGACTTTGGACGGTGCCAAATGCTACTGCCCCACGGAAATTCCGCCAGATGGCGCCAAAACCAGCAAATGCGAACCGCTGTACAAGAAACAGATTCACGCCGAGGGCGAGACCATCACACAAACGGTTGAAAACGAGAACGAAAAGGACGATTCGTTGTTGAAAATCCTCATTGGCGCTTGCTCCGGCGTTGTCGTTCTGGGCTTAATAATCTTCGGTTTGATTATAAGAAAAAGACGCGGGAATCAAGAAGAAGACTACAAAAAAGCCTTGGCGCTTTTCCTCGACGGCGATCAAGACTCCGCAAACATGATTGAAAACCCGGCAGAACGTTCGTATTACGTTCCTTTTTCAAAAGTTATTCCACCCGAAGACATTAATTTAACCGACGCCAAGCAACTCGGAAGCGGCCAATTCGGCGCCGTTTTCCTCGCCAAATACAAAGAAGAATCCGTCGCAATCAAAATCGTCAAACACGGAAGCGACAGAGAACAAATGAAGGAATTTCTCAAGGAAATCAAAATCATGGCTTACATCGGCGATCACGCGCACATCGTTCAAATGTACGGCGCTGAAGTCTCAAACCTCGAAAAAGGCGGCGTTCTCGTTGTTCTTGAACTTTGTCCCCACGGCGACCTCGAAACTTACTTGCGGAAGCAAAATAAAAACTTCAGTTACGTTACCGTCGACCATCAAGTGGGTACCAACGAAGTTGACATTCTATCACACGACGACCAATGTCCAACTCCGCTCAACTTCAGCAACCTCGTCGATTGGTCTCGTCAAATCGCCCACGGCTTGGCCTACCTCGAAGAAAAGCAAGTCGTTCACGGCGACCTCGCCACTCGAAACGCGCTTCTCTTCGACAACAACGTCGTCAAAGTCTCCGATTTCGGATTCTCGCGCAAAACCTACGGCAAACAGTACACAAAAGCCAACAAGCAAACACCACTTCCGTTTCAGTGGGCAGCGCCCGAAACCCTCGATCAAATGACATTCTCCACGCAAACCGACGTTTGGTCCTACGGCGTCACAGTCTGGGAAATCTTCACTCTGGGCAATTGTCCCTTTCCTCAGCAAAGTTGGGATCTGACCTTCTCCACAAGGTTGAGAGAAGGGATGCGTTTGGAGAAACCGGAACTCGCAACGGACGAAATCTACGACAGTCTCATGATGCACTGTTGGCAAATCGATCCCGACAATCGACCGACATTCATACAGATTTGTGAGCTTTGGGATCATTTGTATGGAATGAAAAGCCAAGACGCCTTCAAATCATCAGATGTCAGATACGTAATACGGTAGGGAGGGACGCTAGAGATTTTCATTCTTGGAGATTCTTGAGAATCATTTATGGTGTTAGATATTCGCTTTTAAGTTCCAACGAGATTTCTTTGTATAAAATCTTCGTACTTTTCTCCAATTAATTTATGCGACAATCATGAGGTGTTTTTAATGCGGTCCGTCGTTAAACTCGGCGGCTGTCAACCGCATAAAAACCAAAGGAAAATGTTAGAATAGTGTCTATCAAATAAAATACCATTTATAGACAAAAAATTATCCCGTTTAACGTTAATCGTTCTCCAGAATCAACTAAAACCTCAAACCAGTTTTTAAACTTTCTACTTCCTCTCCATGAGGAACAAAAGATTGAAAATTCAGCGCATGAATCAAATGAGGAAATCGTCGAATTAGAGCGTTTTAAAGACCTTCTTCTATAGCTAATCATAGGAATCACCCAAAAAATCAACTTTTCCGCTGAGCTCACACCCGTGGTCAACTTCCTTTACTCACCAACGTATGCCCTTCAGGTTTTAACCTTGAGCAGTGTCATAGTTGTTTCCATTTTCCCCATCACTGGCTCAAGTTGTGCTTCCAATAACACAATGCCGAAATTCATTACTTTCTCGGCCCTATCCGTAGTCCTTGCCACCGCAAGTGTCTTCGGACACTCCACGTCCACCGCCAGCCCTTCCATTGTCGCCGGATACAATCTCACAGATTTAATTTCCAACCCTTCGATATATGACAAGAACAAACTGATAGTGGACACAGACACAGGTTTTGTGTACGTCGCAGCAAGGCAATGGATCCTCCAGTTCGACGCTGACCTTCACCTCATGGCTTCTGTGAATTTTGTACGCGACACTTTCCGACCCGAATGTTCCAATTGTCGCCACAACCACATTCTCGTCGTCAACCGAGAATTTCAAGAGCTTCTGCATTGTAGCTCGAGTGCGAATTCTGGCGTAACCTACGTCAATTCCACTTGCACTGGGTGGAACCTCGCCAATATCTCAAGCCCGCACCGAAATTACGCTACTGGAATCACTCACGATGCTACTTACACCCCGTTCGCTTTCATCGCCCCTGGACCTTCCCAAGCTCCGAACACGACACAAAACGTAAATACTTGATTTAATGCCGCACTGCAATTTCAAGACAATAAAATTTGAAAATGAAAAACATTTCAGGTTTTGTACGTGGCGGCGTCAGAATCCGACTCTCCCAAACGGCGTTTTCCGCCATTCGCCTCAAGAAGCCTTCTTCCACATCAAAACCTCAAGTTGATGTCACCAGCACATCTCAACTATAAAAGTGGATTGATATGGTTTCCAGTTTACGCTTTCAGCTACAAGGGGTTTTCATACTTTCTCTCTTCCGACACCAAGTACCTATCAACCCTGATACGTGTGTGTCAAAACCATTCAAACTTGTCAAGTTTTGCTGAAATTGCCATCCGGTGTGGTGGAAACAGTAGTAGTGGTCCAATCGCCAGGGCTGCCCATATTCGACGTCCAGGCACAAATCTGATACAACAATTGAACGTCACTGCCGATGCCCAGGTTTTGTTTGTTCTTTTTGTGACAGAGAATGGCGACTTCACCAACCTGTGTATTTATTCAATGGACCGAATTCGGAACGCCTTCCATGAGATTCAACGTAGGTCCAGTGCTGCATCAGGAGCAGAGTCCAAAACGGTGGTAAAAATTACATCTCTTCAGAATCTTGCAGTTCCTGCTGCTGAACCGTCGCATCATTGAAACGCTAACTTTTTTGCCATGATTGTTATGCAGGACATGAGGCAATACGAGAGAGACTTTTGTTCAACTCAAGGCGGCCCACCGAAACTCGTAACTGCTTTTACGGCCGAACCTGCAATTAGTTTGAAGGAGGGAGCATACACGATGGAAATCTCCGCTTGCGGACCTTCAACAGTCGTTTTTATTGGAACCGAAGAAGCGACAGTGAAAAAGGTGACATATTACGTGAGACTTTCGGCAAAGCAAGATAACAAATATATGTGCACTCACGCAATAATTTGCTTATAGTTTTTAATCACCACTCCGTCATCAGCAACGAAATACTCCGAAGAAATCGTGTTTCCTCAGGGAACCATCAGGCAAATGGCTTTGGGTGCAGATGAACAACATTTATACCTGATGAGCAGGACCGGAGGGGAGGTAAAAGTTTAATCAAAGTCCCTCATTGAAAATGTAAACAAGAGCTTTTCATAGGTCACAAAAATACTTCTGGAAAACTGCACCTCATCTAAAACGCACGAAGAATGTGTTGACGCTCGAGAGCCTTTTTGCAATGGGTGCGAAATGCTAAACAAGTGAGACAGCCGTTTTGTATTTGGCGAACTTAAGCTTGGAGTCGATGATTATGATCAATAATATTCAATATTATAATCATCAGATGCACTTCAAGGGGGAGAAGGCTTGAACTCGTAGAAATGGACGTTGATACTTCAACTCCTGAAACTTCGAAAACAATAAATGGTAGCAGAATCATCAGGTTCCGGCCCTCCGAACCTGTCCTGCTGACCTGCGGCGTCCCCATCAGCCTCCCCCCGACAACGCAAGTACACTTCATCGTTGAACTTCCGAATGGCACTTTGGTGAACCTTGAGTCGAATACCATTGAGGGTCAGGGGGGTCACCAATTTTATGCCTTCTTGGACATTTCACTCCACGAAGGCCATCTATATTGCGAAACTCAAGTTCAGTTTTGGGCTGAAAAAGTGACATATCGATCTTCTCCAAGCAAACTGGAAGCCGTCAGCGACATGTTGGTGAACTCGACTGTATACAAGGATTCCGATAAACCTGATTCCAGCTTGATTATTTGGTGCAACGATTCTGGGAGTTGCCCATTTCCACCTTCCGAACGCATACTTGACACAAGCTCCAACAGATTTGCCTTCTATGGAATAACATTGAACCCGCCAACGATGCGCTTGCACTGGCGTGATAACACAGGAAAATACTTTCTAAAACTACCAGAAACGATTTCAATGAGGAACAGCACGCATGCTCTAGTTCGAGCTGACCCTTCCGAGCCACAGGTCCTCTGGACGCATTCGCCGAGAGGCCATCTGTGGCTGACCAATCGTGAAACAAGAACATCGGTGGTGTTGAAGAAGGATTTCGGCATTGTCCAAATGGACGTTGATTGGAAAGAGAAAGTCGTTTTTGGAGTCTCGGAAAAAGACCGGAAGTGCGTCATCAAACTGGACCTGAAGAGCACATCCTCCGTCACAAATTTTTGTGTCAATGAAGCAATCACGTCGATTGCGGTTGGCCGTGAGTTTATTTACTACGTGACCGGAAGCGGGAAAATTGTCCAACGAAATCCCCAAGATGACTCCGAATCGGAAGTCTTCAAAGGCTATCCAAAATCAGTTCCCCGAAGTTTGGTTGCCCGAAAGGACGGTAAGATTTCATGGGCTCAAGACTTTTTCGACAAGTTTTCTGTCATCTACACAATGCATCCTCAAGGAGATCAGAAAATAATTTCAAGACACGTTATCATGAAGCTGATCAGAGGAATCCATGAAAAGGTGCCAAAAAGAACTTCAGTCTGTCCAAATTGCAGCCATTACTGCAAGCCTTTTGGACGACAGCCTTCATGTGGCTGCCAATGGAAACTGGCGGAAAGGGAAAACCGTTGCAGTGGTAAATGGGTCCACGTCGTAACAAAATCCAATTTGGTGACCTTTGACATGGCTCATACCAGAAACGTTTCTCAAACTTCATCTTTGAATCCTGCTCATCAAATCAAAGTTATTTCGCAAGACGGATCAGGGCGTGAATCCTGCTTTCTAAACGAAACAAAGGCTGGAATCCACTTCGATTGTTGGAAATCAACTACAGATCTTCCCATTATTGGCCTCGAAACCATACTTGAAGTCCTGAAAAACTCAATATCCGCCGAAATCGACGTTATTTTCATTCAAGGAACCTGCATCAAGATTCTCCATGTTGCAAAGAACCAGACGTGGACGTTATTCTGTGGTAAAATCAGCTCAGCGAACGTCGTTATTGATACCAAATCATGGGTCGTGTTTTGGGAACACAAAAGCGATAAACGTGTTTACATGACGGAACTTCCGTCGCTTGTCATTCGAGAATTCGTAAATGAGACAAACTTTGAACTACCAGCTGAGACCCCTGGCAGATTGGCACTTGATTCCGGTTCAAAAACCATGTATTGGATTCACGGTTCGAAAGTTTGGAGCCGAAGTTATGAAGACGTTGCTAAATCAGCCCCGAAGCTTATTTGGAACACTGGAAATCCGAAACAGTTGCAATTCCATGACGGCTTCTTGTACTGGATCCAAGCTGAAGATGGCGGTTTTGATGAGATTGTCATCTTTGATATTGAACATGGAAGCAGGCAAACGTTGATTGCAGCTTCAGCTGCTTTCACTCGTTTTGAATCGTTCGTCGTCCAATCGGAAGCAGCCAAAACTTCGACTGACAGTTTCAACTGTTCTCGTTCAAACTGCTCACATTTTTGCCTACCGCCGCGCAAAGAAGACGAGTCTCCAAAATGCTGGTGTCCAAATGAAAACCCGATTTTGACCTCAAGCGGAGAATGCCAAGAGCCGGTTCTTTACGTCGTTCAGGAAAACGCAACGACCAAAAAATTCGAGCTCATGAAAACTCAGGGAAGCCTTCGTCACATACCTGCGGAAATAACCAAAGAGGCACCTGCAGGATCCGCGGTTTTTGCCAGCAACCAAATTGTTCAATGTTGGCTGACAGGTCCAAGAAATCGAGTTGAATGCTGGAACTCGAAGACAAACGTAACCAAACTTGTGGGCTTTGCTCATTCTACAAATCCAGTTTTTTCTTTGGATTTCAACAGAAACCTTTTCATTTATAATACCGGAAACGAAACAGGAAAATATGGATCTTTCACCTTGGCGAACGTGACAAACGGAGAAACGCTTGAATTTGAACCAATAAAAGAGGACCAAGGAAGCCCGTTTGCTTTTGATCATCGAAGAAAGCTCGCAGTTTGGTGCACCGATCGAGACCTGCAATTTCATGAAGTTGGCGGAAGTCACCTGGATTCTCACGAAGTCAGCATTGAAATCGATTACTGCCCCAGGAACGCCAGAAGTTGCACTTCTTTGGCCTTGGACGAGGAGAACGGTCGAGCATATTTCATCTACTGCAAGCGGATTCAGCGGCTGGACTACATCCAGAAGAGCCGAAGTTCGCCTGTTAAGATAATTCACGAACTAGTCTATTCATACGCCAAAAGTTTGAGCTTTGACGGCAACGGGCATTTATTTTGGGCCGGCGGTTTTGCGGATTTTGGTGAATTTGTCGACATGATTAGAATACCGGAAAAAGGGAACGAAGTCGTTGCATCGATAAGGGTTTCAAGACTCCCGAAAGGCAACATCAAGCAAGTTCAGGCTGAGCGAGAAGCTGCAACAATTCAAACCCAAGATGCTGGCACTCGGAAAGATTCTTGCGACGGTTCCGATTGCGAAAATTTTTGTTTCCCAGAAAATAGGTGGACTTTGAAGGGCTTCAAATGCTACTGTCCTACGGAATTTTCTCCAGAGGGCAGCACGAGTAGTAAATGTGCGCCGCTTTACAAGACGTCGACTAAAGTAGCAGAGAACAAAGGAGAAGAGAAAGTGACCAAAATTGTTGATACCGAGAACGAAAAGGAAGATTCATTGTTGAAAATCATCATCGGCGTCTGTTCCGGCATTGTCGTTTTGGGCTTGGTAATTTTCGGTTTGATCATCAGAAAACGACGCGGGAATCAAGAAGAAGACTACAAAAAAGCACTGACGCTTTTCCTTGACGGCGATCAATACTCCGCAAACATGATTGACAACCCGGCAGAACGTTCGTATTATGTTCCCTTCTCTAAGACGATTCCGCCGGCAGACATTAATTTAACCGACGCCAAGCAACTCGGGAGCGGCCAATTCGGCGCCGTTTTCCTCGCCAAATACAAAGAAGAACCCGTCGCAATCAAAGTCGTCAAACACGGAAGCGACAAAGAACAAATGAAGGAATTTCTCAAGGAAATCAAAATCATG
>JAQGBJ010003208.1:0-13427 GCA_034698345.1 Sphaeridia pumilis
CGGGCCCCGAAGAGAAAGGGGCCCACAACGGAGTTGATCAAGTACAGGAGGAAGTAGAGGACCAGGGCCCAGCCGACAAGGTAGGCCGCTTGCATGATGACCCCGGGTAGGATGTATTGGCGAGCTTCGGAGAGGGAACTGGAAGTTCCAACGCTGGAGAGCGCCTGCGGAGAAATAAAAAGAGAGAAATTCAAAAGGGGCCAATTTGATGAAATTACTCGCTGATTCAAATAAATTATAGCCTCCTGGAATATAAAATTTAACCAACCTTGAAAATGTCAGCGTCTTCCATTTTGCTCGGAGGATTCCAGTCGTTGGCAAAAATAATAAAAATCAATGCTTTTTGAAGTCACAGTTTCGTCGAAATTGACAGCTAAACTTTATCTTGCCACTACCAAAGATTTTTGAGGACTGCAGGATTTAGTGTCTTCTGATGTGGTTTTGATGGTATTTCGTTGGAAACTGTGGATTCTGAGTTCCAGAATGAGCGTCATCTCAAAAGGTGCATTCTTTTTATTATTATTATCATCATCTCAAAGCTTTTTCTTATTTTCCTCCCTTGACGCAATATTGCATCTTTTCCTTGGCTCCTTTAAAAAGATTTTCCCTTTCTTGGAAGCCGGGGAATTTTTGGGTTCAGGTAAAAACAGGATTTATATGATAAGATGAGAACTGTGGAAAAATAAGCACAATATATACTTAAAACTCAGGAAAGAGATGAACATTGAGCACTTTTGCTCTTTGAGTTTTTCCTTTAGCCCCTTGAAGAACAAAAGAAAATAAGAAGATTAAGAAGAAGAAAAAGAGGAGGCGGTTTTACACAAGCAAGAGAGTTTCGGACCTCAAATAGAAAATATATTTATATTATTACGTTTTAAGGATTATTTCTCTTTGTGGTTGCATTGCAGGTCGAAGAAATTACAGGTAAATGGGTAAATGAATGTATACATAACATCGGTGCAATAGAAACAGAATCCAAGCTCAAAAACACGAGAAATCTGCTGAACAAATGATGGGAAAAGGTCTGGCGTTTCTTTAATCATTCCAAAAAATATTTTCCTCAAATTCAAAAGAAGCAAATATGCAGCAGCAATTCAAGTGCAATCTTTTATGTTTTTCCAGCCAAGTGATTTAAAATTAGTGTAGAACTTGCCTGGATTTTTATATAATGCTCCTGTATCTTGTTCAGTTTTCTCATATTTAAAAACTCATAAACAACCACAAGAGGTTAATTTCCCACCAGATGGCGCTTCTAAACACTATAATCACCTCAAGCTCATTCAGTCAGTCAGAATTCCATTACAAACCTTAAAAATTGCTACTGTTGTTGGTTGTTGCTCTCTCCGCCTTAGAAGCATTAGGGTCATCAAGGAGCGTTAGCAGCGCCCCCAGGGGGATAATTTGCACAAGACATAACACAAATCTCCTTTGTACCTTCAAGCGCCCTTCTCCTTCCCAGTAGGGGAGGAGATGCTGGATTTTTAGTTGCGGGCGCTCCCGCTTAGAATCAACGGCGCCGCGCGCGCTGCGCGCGCGCGCCCGCTCTAGGTTTACCATCATTAAGGCTGGAAAATTTCCAAGTTTGGCTATTCGATATACGAAAATCACCCATTCACCTTAACGTATAAAATACTACACGAAAGCCATAACTTTTGAACCCTTTGCAATACATCCGCACTCTAGTGCTTCAGAAAAGCCAAGATTCTCATTGCCAATTTCCGCCTTGAATATATATCAAGCCCATTCTTTCACTCTTCATCAGTGCTAAAAGTACAATACAAGGGGGAAACGGGATGGACTAAAAGGTAGCTTTCTCTCTGCCGGTGTTTGTTAAAACACCCGGGAATTGGAGTGTCAGGTTTAGTCGCTTCCAGTGCTTTCTCCGGGTAACAAGCTTCACGTTCCTTGCGCGAAAGCTTGTGAAGAGCGTTGTTCCATTGAAAGCGCTAGGGAAAGCGCTTAATCTTGTGAGCGAATCTTGTTTCGAGTGCCGGCTGGACGAGTGGAAAACATGCGGGGATAGAAAAACTTGTGTATTTTCGCCACGAGTTGTAGCATTTTCAAGAGTTTTTTTTTCGTGGCTGTTTCCAACTGTACTTGACAACGTGTGTTGTGTCGCTGTGAGTGAGTTTGACTGCTGTAGTTATTCACCTGTAAAAATGTGAAAGTATTTTGATAGACTTGACAACATGATGTTGTCTCCTATTTGTTTACTCGATTCAAGTACGTAAATATTTACTTGAGTGAATTTGATCCGAAAAAATAGTGGATTTTACAAAGGGTGTTTTTTTATCACGTGGGTCGTAAAATGTGAAACCATCGCGTTATCTCAAGACCTGGACTGAATCAAGGAGGAAATGTGGCGGCAATTTTAAATAATTTGAAAGAAGCGGCGCGGGTTTTGAAAATGCTCAGAGGTAAGGAATCAAGTGAAACCAGATTTTTGATTATTCAAAAAAAACCTTGTTGTTTTGCGTTTGATGTATTGATCAAAAGGGTCGGTAAATTTATGAATATGATTGAGCAGAATAATAATAAAGGAAGTTCTCAAGGAAGACCTTGAACTTTGATCCAGGCATTTGGAACAGAGAAAATATATAATATTTTTTGGCGGGGAAATTCAAACTCCCGCGTAAATTTAAAATTCCCGGTCGACCCTAGCCAACTTACTCAACTGTTTCCTTTTATTTCACAGGGCCTGAAAACCTTGAGGTGGCTCAAAACACAACAAATTTTCTGCACACTTCTGGTTCAACTTCAACCCTGACGGCAGCGCCCTCTACGAGCGCGGGAGCGCCGATTGATGAACATGGCGAAGAAGGAGGAGCTTCCTCGTTGATTGTCGAAGACTACATTTTCAACTGGCCCTCTGTTCAAGTCTCTTTCATCCTTTTGTACACCATTGTCTTTTGTTTCTGCTTTTTCGGTAAGAATTTGCGAATTTTCGCAATGTCTTTTGTATGGAATTCTCGTGTATTTACAAAACAAGAGGTTTTTAAAAAATACTAGAAACTATAACAGGCTTGTGTTTTTGTTGTTTTACAAGTGTAGACGAAAAATTATTTTTGTGTTGTCTCTTGAGAGAAACTCGTCAAAATGCAAGAAGCATTTCATGCATAATGCATATAAAGCGTAAAGGGGAAAAGCATAGCAGTAGCTGAATTTTAACAAAACGACTCAAATTTCAGCCATGTAATCGGATTAAACAAGCGTGAAATTGCATGGAAAGTGGCAACAATTTCAGTAAGCTGATGGGACAAGTTTAAAGAAAGACGCGAACAAGTCTCTTATGGCTTATTCTCTAGTTTTTAGTTTTTTTTGTCTCTAACAAGTTTATATAACAAGGTATTAAATGCAGGAGATTTGGAGAAAGTTTCCAAAATTAAGCGCTCTTCCAAACAGTGTTGATTGCATCGTCAACTCAGTTTTTTATGATTGGCGCCTAAAAGATTGAGGATCCAAATAACTCGTTTGTTCCTTCCAGAGAGCTATAAGAATCCATGTTAATGAACGTAATAAAAACTTGTCAAAACTCATTAAAGCTTTTAGCGCTCTCGAACAAACGGCAGCGACGGGAACTAAAATAGCTTGAGAAGGCTCCACTATTATTTCCAACGACTTCATTCGCAACAACTGTCGAAATGCCTTTTACAAGCTTTGAATACACAAAAGCTTTTTGTCATAAATAGTTGGAGGTACAAGAGAACGTGACATCAAAGTTTTGTTAAAGCCACAAGATGGGCGGCACGGCGGGAAGTTTAAAACTTGCACAAGAAACTTTTGAATGCCTTGTGTCTTTTAGTGCTCCTCATTTCCAATTCAAATCTCCCGCGCCCAAAAGCGTGTAACTTTATTTAAACCGTTCAGGTCACTTTGGGAAAGGAAAAGCTGCACATATTACATTTTGCATTCGCTGTGAGTGAGTTAGTGAAATTGCAACTGTTTCCGGTGAAAGTGGCTGAAAGTTATTCCGCCCGGGAACATTTGAAAGGTGGGTCGCACTTGCTCTTAACGATATGATAACGCTTGGGCATTTTTCCTTTTATGGGCATATCGTTAGTATATGTCGACCTTGGAGCGGCGGGAAGGTCGCGCTGTATAAAACGTATGAGGTCCGATCAGCGATCCGTGACGCTTAAGCGTTTTTCCCATCGGACTGAGCTCTTATAGGCTCGGCCAGTATTTTCTTCCCACATTATAAACCTTTGGGCTCAAGATCACCTTGGCCTTCTGAAACGCTTAAAATGGATTTTGCTAAGTGGAAGCGTCGAGTAGCTTTTAACACGTGGGGTCTGCTGGGACTGTGGAAAAGAAGAGTAGGCTGGAGATCAAAGTAAAAATTTAACATGTGTTTAGATAGGGTCGGAAAGCACGTTTTAAGGTGAGTTGAAGTTGAAGAAGGGTATCAGATACCTGAAGTCCACGGAGGATTGAATTTGAATAAGCGCGCGGTTTCAAAGGGAGCCAAGGAGATCTAGAAACATGTAGTTTTTTCGTGCGTGGTCGGTTTCAATTTACTGGGTTTTTTACAACCACAGCGCAGCGTTTACAAAAGTAAGCCAGCGCGGGAAATTTGAAAGTTGGAGTTTTCTCGAATAAATTTAATAGTTGAAGTGGAACGTTTTGAAAGGGGAGTTTCCAATAGTTAGTGAACTTATGAAGCCTTGATCCGTGACCCGCTGATGTGAAATTCAAATCTCCCGCGCGGATATTAATTGAACACGCGCCAAGGTCGCTAGAGTGCGCTCGTGCTTAAGCCTCTGGGCATATTCTGGGCATTATTGGAATTTGCTGTTGAACTGTGAACACACAAAGTTTTACAGAGCTTTTCCTTGTTCTGAGAGTTCCAAGAATATTTGACTTTTGAAACGAAACTTGTTATATTTGAAACCAGTCATTAAATAATCAGATTATTTGCCGAAGATCATGAATAAGCTTCAACTCGAGTCAATATTTGAAGGCGCTCTAATGAAATGACAAGGCAAATCCGAGGAACTTTCTTCTTCGAAACAAGGTTTTGTCTTTGACAGTAAGTGAAGCGAAGCGTGGGTTTAATGCGGGAAATCCATGTCAAATCTGTCACTTGTTAAATTAATTCTAACCTATTCGGCTTATGCAAGGAAGACAAGAACACAGGAATTGAATTTTATAGAAATAAACTTGACGTGATTTGATCTATTAAATGTGCTGAGAAACATTATGGAATTATTTTTGTGGCATTTATATATAACGCTAGAAAGGAAACTTTTGAAGTACTCGGACTTGAAAAATATTAAATATTGCTTGGATTTAACAAACCTTATACTTTTGTATCAAACAGGAAACTTGCTGGTAATCCTCGTGGTGACAATGCACTGGAAAATGCGCAACATCACAAAATTCTGCCTGGCCAACTTGGCTTTTGCGGACCTTTGCGTCGGAGTTTTTTGCGTTTACCAGAATTTATCAACGTATTTGAGTAGCAGGTAAGCTTTGAAATTCATCTTCATTTTTTGGCGTTTTCCATAAGTCTCAAATCATGAGTTAATCCCCTCACTAATCGCCTTTCAAAAGCACAAAATTTTATGGCGTTTGATATATTTTGGCATATTTTTTTCTTTCTCGAAGACCTTCGACTCCCACACCCAAACGTTTCAGCCTTTTGTGAATTGCTTTCTCCAAGGAGATAAATTGCATGTATTTGAACATTGAAACGCCCACATTTGGCTCAATTCAGTTTTTTCTTCGAATATATAACCAACGCTTTTGGTCTCTTGATATTCTCTCAAACGTATAATTTTCCCGGGCGCCTATGGCAACCAGGGATCAAACTTTTCCAATTCATTCTCAAATTCCGCAAAAAAATATACAAAATTGTATGATGGAACTATACGAAACTGAACCTGATTTTTTCTCCGCAGTTGGATATTCGGCGAAGCCCTTTGTAAAATGTACTACTTTATCAATTCGCTGAGCCACACTTCAGCGGTCCTTATTTTGGTCGTCATCTGCGTCGAGAGGTACCTCGCCATCCGGCATCCATTCAGGTGCAAACAAATACTCAACCTCGGCTGTTTACGGGTAAGTCAGCTTTTGGAATTTTACATCGAGAATTGTGTTCGAAAGCATCGATGAGATGCCCGCTGACCTTCGGTTCTTCGATTTCGAAGACCACGAGAAATCCCCCGCAGAGCCCAAGTTCAAGCTTGCGGCAAGCCATTAATCACTTGAGGTGTCATGAATCGGGCGGTGCCAAGGGAACCATCGACGCATCGAAGTATCGATGCCGTCGAAGCGTGTGCTTGTGCGTAACGGTTACATGGAACTGGTTTCAGGGGTTGTGTCCAGAAGTCTGTTTTTGATTGATTTGGCTTTTTTCGTTTCGAACGGTGGAAAACATTGTTTGGTTTTGCTATTCTCGAGGGATTTGCCGCAGGAGTCGAGCGTCGATGTCTTTACATCGAATATCTCTGCAAATTTTTAGTGCAAACGTGTATTTATTCCGGCTCGAGTACCCATTTTTTCCGGTTGAATTGAGACATGCAAACGCATATCTTCGGGAAATTGTTGAAAGAGCCGAAGAATTTGGTCTTCTTGGAAACAACAAACAACCGATCCCATTAGGCACGTGCGGGGCATACAAAGGACATGTTCGATGAGCGAGTAATTATTTCCGTGTTAGGGATGTTATTAAAAGTCGGTGTTTTTGTGTTGGACTGTGTAGAAGAAATAGACTTTTTCTTGAAGATTCTTCAAGCTTTTGTCCCCCGAATTCTTTGTTTCTTCCGAGACAAAGGATGGCTACGGAGGAGCCATAGAAAGTCGCCCATCGAGTTAGTTGGTGCATTGTTTTTTATTACTTCTCACAGGAAAAAATGTCGAGATGGTGAAATGCTCTCTCTGGAGGTTTTTGAAGGTCGCGAGCTGGATAGAATATGGCTGGAGCACGACCTCCGATAAAGTCGTCTCATTAATCAAAGGGTTAATCGAAAAAAGTCATCGTCAAAGTGCCGTACTTTTGACCACGTAGACAGACAATATTTCACTTCCGCGACGTCTGGATAGCATGTAATATAGTCGAGGAGACTAAACGGTCTTCGTGGTATCAACAAAAGAATCGAGAAAGTCAGTATATCCGAATCCATAGAAATCAATTGCATGGGAACAGAATCAGAGAGAAGAGAAATCAGTCGAGAGCTTCGATGCGGAAGTTGTGGGGAGAAGTGGACTTTGGTTAACAGACTGGAAATGTGTGGTTATGTTTGTCCGGGGGATTTGCAAAAGTTTTGCGGTAATATATTTCCGGAAGAGACGTCGAAACGGAAATGAGGGCCTGGGGCGGAATGTCTTTGAGGTCGAGGTAACGGCTACTGGGGATTATGGGGGAAAGTTTGGGAAATTTATCCCAGCTCACTCAGCAGAAATGAACAAACAAGCCAACAGAAAAGTATTTTCGCTGGAAATATAGAGTGGTCGAAAATGCTACTGTGAATATAATTTAGGTATTTCCTGGGGATTGGAAGAGGAACCTTGAAAAGCTGCATGAAACTTTTGGAAAACACAAATAGCAAAATGACAAACTTTTGGAGGAACAAAGACAGATATTTTTGGAATTCAATCTTCTCTAGTCCCGCCCGTCCCATTGAAATCAGTTCTTCGAAGAGTAAACGAATCAAAGCTTTCTAGATTTTGAAATGCCAACAGCAGATTCGATTATTAGACTGCAGTTCGGGGATCGATGCTGGGTTTTAATTAGATAATTTTACAGTCTAAATTTTCCGCGCTGTGACAAAAAATATGGAAACGATGATGAGATTTTTTTGAATTTGGTTCCTTGTTGCAGGTCCTGATTGTAGCCGTTTGGATCGTGAGCGCCATCTACTGCTCACCACGCCTCTACTACGCGAATCTCGTGACCGTCGACGGACCCAATGGTAGACCCGAGACCTTCTGCTCCGTCAACCGGACCAAATACAGCTCAAAGCTCTTCGACTCGATCCACTTCGTCCTCCTGTACCTGCTTCCGGTTCTGGTCATGTCGATTCTGTATGCGCTGGTCGGAATCACGTTGTGGAAGAGCGGGACTGTTAAGGTCCCGATGACCGCTCGAAGACAGCAATCTTCAGAGCACTTAAACCAGCGGTTCCCTTCTCATCTCTCTCGGCGCTCCACTTCCTTCACAAGCTCATCGGACTCGTGCGCAGGCGCCGATGCCTACCGCTTCGATTCGCAGTTCGAAGACTCGGTCTCCGTGGCCTCAGGGGCGGCAGGCTACCCACTCCAAACATACACTTACGTCGATACACCTACAGCACCACCGAACACTACCGCAGGGGTCGAGACTGCTGAAACGACCTTCACCTTCGATGCGCCCGGCGGCGGCGGCGCCGCGCCGCCGGCGCGGCGCCTGCGCAGAACGAAGCGCCAGCGTCATCCCCCCTCCTACATGGTCCAAGTAGGCGACAAATGTTACTTGGTGGGGGAGAAAGAAACCAAAGTTTTGGAACTCGCTGACATGTCTGCGACCACGATGGTCGATGTGTCGGCAAAAACTGGTGGAGACGTCAATAAGTTATGTAACGGCGCCTCGAATGGGAAAAACTCGTTCAACAATAACAATTACAACAACATGGTCGCCGCAACCAATCGAATGAGGTCGTTTCGAGGTGGAAAGAGGCCCGTGCCAAAAAAGCTACTCCAACGGAAAGACAGCGAGAGCTGGCGAGACCCGCTCAAGTCCCGAAAAATCGTTACTCGAATGCTCATAATAATCGTTGTCAGCTTCGCCCTTTGTAACTTTCCCTTTCATCTCCGTAAACTTCTGCAGTACTGGTGGCCAAATTACGATTTAGTTCATCGAAGCCAATTCGGTCCGATTCTGACCTCCCTAACGTACCTCGTCATGTACCTGAATTCGGCGCTAAATCCCATAATTTACGCCTTCATGTCCAAGACTTTTCGAAGTAGTGTCCGAGACCTGATTTCATGTCGATGGAAAAAGCCGTACCATAATTCGCCCAGTGAGCGCCGCGCTTCCGCCACGAGGGTCATAACCGTTAATGTACAAGCTAGCGGAGGAGCTGTTACGACAACTACAACAGCAATTCCCAGAGCTTTCGATCGGATGAATAGTGTGGATTCGATGGAGTGAAGAGAAGCTGAAAAATGCCGCGGATTCTTGGATATTCCCGGGTATTATTCGTTTCGAGAGATTTTGCAGATTTTATGATGGATAAAGTGCGATCATCCATGTAACTTTTCAGTCTCACAATATTCGAGCTTGCATGGGAGTTTCGACAGAATTTATTTACAGGGTAAGCCAACTCAATGGAGTTTTGTATACCGAATTCCTGAAATATATATTGGATACATTCAATAGATAAAATTCTATTTATTACCTCAAATCTTATGTAACGGTTCTAAGCTTAAATAATAATAAAAAGGTGAGTTTTTCCAGTAAAGAACGTTACATAATTCGCTTTGCTTTGAATTCCCCCATAACAATTTTCAGTCAAAATCCGACGTAATCCTCAATTTCTTCATTGTGCGACTTTATGTTACTGATTCCCCGCAGGCTTGATCCGATGAAGTTTATTATTCGAAATTACAAAACTCGCTCCGTTTCCACCAGTCCCATTCTTAGGCTTCACGTGTCGTTCGAATTCTTCGAAGGCTTCTTTGTTTTCCGGAACGGCTGCGGATTCGCGTTCTTCAGCCTTTTTTTTCTGCGTTTGGGCAGCGGGAACGCTGCCGTTCAGCAAAGACGGGATTTGATCAACAGCGTCGTCCTTGCGGTACAAATGATTGTCCATGACATCGGTCAAGGTCGAAAACGCTTTCTGGGGTAGGACGCTCCTAAGAATTGAAACATTTTAAATTTCCCGCTCCTTCAAATACCCTTGATTTAAGAGCCCAAAGCAGATGATCTCCTTGTTTCCCTTTGTTCTTCTCTGCCCGCTTTCAGGTTTACGTGGCTTGTTTGCCAAAAAACATGTAGTTTTTCTCTTGAACTTGAATAGAAACTCTGCAAGCTTACTCGAATTACAGGGTGTTTACGCCAGGACTTGGATCCTTCTTCAACGTAAAATACATCAAAGAAGCGCTTCGTTCCAGCACACCCTGTGTATTTAAACACCGCTAGCTTTGAAGTAGTATCAAAAAGCCTATATACTTACGCCAAAAATCCAATCAGCCACCAAACCCTCTGGTCAGGAATGTAAACATGTTCGACGTTTCTACGGACGCCGTCGATGATGCGCTGTGCTGCCACCTGCGGTTCAATGTAGGCGAAGGGTGAAGGGTACCTGTAGGGGTAGAGAGCCGCAATGAATTTTTTGAATCCCCCGCCAATTTTAAACCTCGCCGCGCCGCGCTTCGATCATACTCACTTGCCCACCAACTCAACCTCGCCAAGCAAATTCGTGTTAACCATGGTCGGGTACACAGTAGTCAACTTGATGTTGACCCCTTGACTTCTGAAGTCCAAGCGGAGCGTGTCCATGAACCCGCGCACTGCAAACTTGCTCCCGGTGTACACTGCAGAGCAGGCGTTGGCAGTGAGCGCCGCGGCGGACGCCATGGCAACTATGTGACCTTGATTCCGGCTCATCATGGCAGGAAGGAAGGCTTGCAGAATCCAGTAATGGGCCAGAACATTAACGCCGTAGCACTTTTCCATCAGCTTTGGACTCATGTTCCAGAAGTAGTCCGAGGCTGGCATGATTCCAGCATTGTTGATTATCATGGAAACGTGCCCCACGTCCCGACGAACCTATGGGGTCAGAGAGCGAGGGTCAAAGGGTCAAAGTTCAAGTGTCCGCCCACGTGGCTCGCCATCTATTACTATACACATAATGGCCCTGAAGTACTTACTTGATCAGCAGCAGCGTTCACTTTGTCCCGATCGGAAACATCGACGAGGTATCCGTGGGCGGCGACGCCTCTCGCCCCGAGTTCTTCGATGACGGAATCCAATTGGCCCGCGTTGATGTCCCAGAGGACTTGGATGCTGTTCGGGCTTGTCGAAGCGAGGTAGAGGCTCATTTCCTTGCCCATGCCGTTGCCAGCTCCAGTGATCTAAAATTTTATACGTCAGTGGCGTCAGTACTTTATTAGGCGAGCGCTATTTCAGTTTTAGATTAACTGATGAGCCACGTGGCAAGCCTATATTTTCATAGGGTTTCAACAGATGCCCTTGGCAGGCACTAGTTATGTGTGTCTCTGCTTTTGCTAATTTCCCATTAATACTTTTGTGGCTTTTATAAAGAACTAAGTATTATTAAAATGTGCGCATGTTGCCATATGAATGACATAGGAATTTCATTAACCAGTTCAGTCCATATATGATATAGCTACGAAAAATTCCTGAAAAATATCCTGTGTGCAGTTACTTCATACGTAAATGTTTTCAGAAGCTTATGAAAGAATGTATTGATTACATTGTTAATTTTACCGGGCCGGGATATCAAAAGTAAATATATCAAAGCATGCAAGGAAGCCAATTTCTACAAAATTGATTACCTTAGCATTCTCCAAGTTTTTTAGATATTTGACGTTTGTCTCTGTTTTTCTGTATAATATCTACTATGAATGAGCGTTTAATTAAAAACCGCACCAAGACCTTGAAGGACGTAAACCGCGAATTTCAGACTCTTTGGACCTTTGTAGACCATTGTAGACCATTGGAACTCAAGCTCGCAAGCTCAACAGTGGTTAGTGGCCCAAAATTCCCCTATATTTTATAATTCCTGTCACGCTTCCTGTTGTCATCCCTTGTTCTTATATACGACGGCTTTCACAGAACCAAAAGGTCTGGAAATACCGCAGAAAAATTGGCGGTATTTTTTTTTTTACATTTTTACTTGTTCCATATTGGGCTTTAGACCTGCATGACTGACTGCATTTTTTCTCTTACTTTCTTCCTTTGTTGTGTGTCTTTTCAATATTCTGACACGTCAGCTATATTGGCAATACAAGCCTATATAAATTGATTCTACTTTTCTCCAGAGCTGTCAATTATACAGCGGCTGACTGACGTTATCAAATTATGCAACTACGTTGCGCGCGCAGCGCCACCTGCCGGTGGCGCTGCTAGAAACGCCGCATAACCTCGGTTTTTGAACAGGTGTCGTCAACAGGTGTTGCATGACATATTTTTGTAATTGCGTTGCTGTAAAAAATGTAAAGCTATTAGGATACAAGACACACTCACCAAAATAATATCATGACTCAAATCCTTGGGCTGCGCAGGAAACACAAGCCGCCACAGCGGCTCCGTGAAGGCAAAAAAGAAGCCCCAACTCAAATGGAACAAGTCGAGAAGAACCGCAAAGACGGATTTGGACACTGTGACCCATTTGGAGCCCTGCTCTTTGTACTGGTGAAGCTTGGCGCGCTGCTCTTGGAACGCAGAATTGATTGATTTCGCCCACGTTTTTGCCATTTTAGATTCAGTAGAGATATAGGAGGCAGGGCCACTTTGATGAACTACTTTTCCAGGAAATTCGGGGGTTTTCTTTTATGATTGTTCAGCATGTAATAGAGCAAAGGTTGCAGAAGATTTGCAAGTGCGAAGCAACTTCAAAAGTTGAATGTAATCAGCTGTTGGAAATCAAGCTTGGCTCTTGTTCCAGGTTCAAGTGCAAAGTGTCAACAGTCGACCTGTGAAGTTGCTGGTGGAAAAATGTGATGGAGATAGTCCAAAATCCATGAAGTCAAACTCCACTGACCCTCATTAAAACAAACACAAAATAGGAATCAAACTGAACGCTTTGGGATTCAGAGATGCACGAACAAGTAGCGTGTTTGTTGATAAACGATAAAGAATATAAGTGAGATTTGATAAACTTTGGCTCAAATCAAGAAGAGCAGTTGGAGACGGAAGCAGTTGCGAGTTAATTCACTTTCAATGACTTTTTTCAATGGCTCACCACGTATATACTAATGTTTCGATTTAGAACGAATTTAGCGCAGAGGGAATAAGAAAAAGATCTGGGCTTTGAGAGCGAGCTTCTTGCAGCAATCTGCAAGTCTACTGAAACTTGATGGGAAACTGATTGATGCAATAATGAAACTGTGGGAACTGCTCTTTGATGCTGAATTCACCTTGGATTCTCTGCAAATTCTTTTCTGGTTGTTACAGTGTTTAGCGCTGCTGTTGCAGCTGTCCGCGAATTTAATAGCATGAAGGCGAGTGAGAATCTCTTGATCATGGTCATTTAGCAGATTGTTACAGCGCTCTTGTGAGTCCAGAAGCGCAGCGCTGACGCTGCGCTGCGCGCAGCGTCTCGGCGCGCTCTCAGCTCCTCTTCCTCCTATAAACTGGTTTAAAGGTTACTCTTCTACAGTAAAAAGCCCATGAGGAAATCCAGTAAAAAGTTGATCCATAATGTGGCATTTGACTCTCTGTGTTATAAATTGCCGGTTGTGCTTTCTGTATTTCCTTATAT
>JAQGBJ010003209.1:0-13426 GCA_034698345.1 Sphaeridia pumilis
CTTTTTTGGCATCATTTTTGCTTACAGTGCAATATTGTCCAAGGTCGTCCTTTTCACAACAACCGCCGCAGCGTCCAGCAAGACGCCGACAAAGACTCAATTCTCATCTCCTCTGCCGCCTTATGGACTCGTATGGGAATATTCGCAAAGAAAGAAAAAGATACTGAATTACGACTCGCTGACTACAACACAAGAATCATGTCATCACGTCAAAAAAATCGTCAAATCTTGCAACTAAAAGCTGATCAGTGCTGATTTACACCTCGCAGTCAGCCAGTAATAAAGAGAAGTAATTGAAACTGGTGATCAAATTGTTCTTCTTTTGATCCTTACGTCCATTCTAACTCTAACCCACCGACATTATACTCAGGCATTGATCATTGTGTAGCTGCCAAACCCAATCGCAATTCTTACCTCTGAATGGTTCAAACCGCTTCATGAATATCAATCAAACAAACAGGTAAAAAAATCTTCAACAACTGTAAATTTGCTGAGGGTCAATACCACAATTTGAACGCTCTGGAGTGAATAGAGTTACGGCTTCATTTTACTCAACGATTGCATTCAAGCAACTATATTTTTTAGTTATTGGCTGCAGGGACAGGCGGTAAATTTAATGGCGCTCATCAGCTGATGTTCAAACGCTAAACCCGGAGTGGAATGGATTCTTATATAATTAAGTTGAGATTGATCACTTGCAACAACTAGTAATTTAAGATGAGGCGTAGGTCAGAAACTGTAGGAGAGACCTCGGGAAAACTCAAATTGCAGGTGCGTGGTCATTTGATGGCTTTGCAACGAAATTAGCATGAATAACACGACTAGTGACCACCATTCGCAACCTGCGTTCTATTCGCAAAGCGTAGTTGGCATTCGCCTGTGTAAAGTGTAAACCAAAGCAACGCAGGTAAAGAAACAAGTATGTAAATTAGAAATGCAGTCCGTATCAATCTGGAAGATCATCGCACGCCGTGGTCGTAGAGGTGAGCATTGGCTCATGATCGAAACGTTCAGATCAGGAATTGGTGAAAAACCAGGAATTCATACTCAACGCAGCTGCATAAATATAAAATCTCAGCGTCTCGAAAAACTTGAAAGCAGTCGAAATTGCGGTATTCGTGGCCCAGTACTTACCGTTCACCAATTATCACTTGGCCGTAAAAAGACTGAAATGCGCGTGTGGCTGCTATTTGACCCGGACCATTAAAAACTGTCTACCTGAAACTCTTCAACAGTGTATAGTTGTAGAATATTTGTTTCACATTAGTAATTCCATTATAAAAAACGTTGTGGTACAGTAATGTCGCGCGCATTTTATATGCCCATGGTCAAAGATTCGAATTGAAAAAAGCCAATCAAAAGTCACAGTCAAAAATTTAATTCTTGCACTTTTCCCGTAGAACGTCAAAGCAGGGTACTCGTGATGGGCCAAAGGCTAGGGAATCGCTGAGATACGTGCAACGGTATTTGGCTATGCTATCGGTCTCCCTTGCAGGCACGGCGATTTTTTGTGTGCCTTAATCCAATGCATTTTAACAGGTTTTTGGACACTGTGACACAGAAAACCTAAAACCCGTGTTTTGTACGTATTTAGCGACCAAAACGTTCAAGTTGATTGATTCGAGGGGAATATACGAGGACCTAATGTTTGGGCTAAATGTTGTCTTGAGATTCAGAGAATACGTTAAAAACGGCCCAAGCACAGCTCTAAGTCTTGAACCGTATAAAAAGCTGCTCCATCGTATGAAGCGGTGCAGTTGTTGACTGATAGCAAAACATAAACTTTCTTCTTTTTCACCATACTAAGTGTTTTATCCTGAATTCAGTGAAAATATCGCTATCCGCAACAATGGACTTCCGCAATATAGTTGAAGAAGTAGCCGAAGCTCTGCTCCAGCTACACCTCAAAATGGTAGCTCTGTTGTGCTCCCTTCTTCCACCAAGTTCCTCAGGTCCAGATCTTCAGGCTTCAAGACAAGTGAGTTTACATTTTGAAAACATTTCCAAAGCAGTAAATGTAGAGTGATTATCAGCAGGCCCAAAGCCAACAACACAGTGCTGAACCTGAATCAACGCATCATGCAACTTCGACCCAGCTGTCAGAAATTGGACACTTCTTGAACTGGACTACCCACCAGCCATCTGATCAAACCGGAACTATGAGCCCTTGGTACCAAATGGCATCCAGCACGACAAGCCTACGAAATTCCGGATCCCCTCAATTGTTACCCGGTCATTCCCAGACGGGCTTCCCGTCTGGGCAAAATTCGTACATCACAGTTAATGGGCATGAACAGGTGAGCTAATTGGTTCTTTATGTAGTGCTAATTGTTTCTGACAAAAATTGCCATTGGCCCGAATGCATATTGATCGTAGAGTTCTCTTTCACCAGGTTCGATCCCAAATTCACGGTGATGCATCTGCACCTTCGAATCCTGCAACTTCGACCCAGCTTCAGAAATTGGACACTCCATCAATTGGACTACTCACCAGCCATCTGATCAAACCGGTACCATGAGCCCTTGGCACCATATGGCCTCCACCCCTGCCGCACTGCTTCCTCCCGACCGACGGCCAAGATAATCAAGAAACAAGTTCCGTTTTTTAGCTGCACGTAATGACAACATGAACACCAACTGGAGAACTTTATAAACGTACTCTCATAGGCAAAATAATTGTGATTTGATGTAAATGACTTCTTTTAGCATTGCCATAGTATACTATCAACTGAAATTCAAGCTCAATTTTCGAATCATTAGCTAAAATCCAAATAATATACATATTTCATTTGCCTTGTTATAATACTCGCCTTCGAAACTCGTACCACGTAAAACTGCAAATATTAAATATTTAGAAAAAGGCATTTGACTACCTAGTATTTAATGGGCGTAGCAGTGGTTTTGTCCAAGCTTCACCTGACTAGAAACTACTAACTACCACTCAAGGAAGATGCCGAACGAATTTTTTGTAGTTTGCTTACTCTTCAGCCCGGTTTATTGACAATTTTGTTAGTGTAAAATCCACTATTCTTCCAAAAGTGAATAATCTTCTACTACTCTATCAACTGATCTACCCGATTCAGATGATGTAGTTCTAGCTGACTGACTGATGGTCGTTGAGTATTCTGAAGTGTAATTTAAACTCTGAAATCTGATCTTCTAAAAACTGGCTAGTGGTCTAAAATCTATATATTCTGATGCTAAATAAATACACAAGGTTTGAGGTATTAAATTGTCAATCTGAGACATTTAATCGACCTCTAAGCCCTATTCCACAGTTAACTTTGAGACGACGCTTTCCAACACGTCCGATCTCGACCACTTCCAAACCAGTATTGTTGTTACCAACGAAATCTATTGCGTAGTTACCACAGACGTCAAAACGTCAACAATAACGATTCCAAATCGTATTTCTCTCTTCTCTTCTCCAGCAACAGGGGCTCTTGCCGACCCCTTTACATTAACCAATCAGATCGCCAGTGGCGGTCCATTTAAAAACATAAACAAACATGAAATTGAAACCCGTAGGAATCGACAATACCAAACCAAAGATGACCATAGTAATCTTCGACAAAACCTTTGCTCAAGGAACTGGAACCGGCTATTTTCATCCTACTGTTTCTTTACGCTTTTTGATTCCGTTAATAGCTATAAAGGCCGCCCACATAAACTCCACTCTTTCAGCGGTATTTGGCTTCTGATAGTTCATTGCTGAAATCCAACTTTCAGATTCCCAGACGCATGCTTCAAGAAGCTGATTGAGAGCTTTCATAAAGCTACAATCACACACAGCTGCTTTTGGCATATGCACACAAGCGCATTTGTAGAGTTCACAAAGTTCGCCTTGTAGTTTCCATAGCCCGAAGGTCAAACGCTGACAAGAAACAAGCGCTTATGTACGAGCTGGGTTGCTGAGTGAGCTTGCTCAGATATCAGGACTTGTCTCGTTGATTCTGATGATTCTGTTATGTACTTTGGCTGATAACGAATGTCTTTGCTGCTGAGCTATAATCAGCTGGATTCCTAATTCTGCACCAGACTCTTTAGCAAAAAAGTAAGACGACGAGATAAGAGATAGATAGCAAAAGTTACATAACTTTGACTTGGCTGATATTATTATAGACAAACGGATGTGAGCGTGAATCTGAATTGTGGATTTGATGTATCTAATCGTGCAGTTGCATTGAGGCTGATGTTTGCTTGTGCTACTTGTTTTGGAAATTGGAGATATGTGAAGCCTAGAAAACGAAGAATTTCCTTAACGTAGAAGTAACGTAAATGTTCTGCGAGTTGGAATTTAAGAGCCACATTTGACCATTTAAAAAGCGAGTGGTAGTCAGTAAAAAATATACAAAAACCCATGTCCTTTTTGAGAGAGGAAAACGGTTTGTATAATATTCGAGAAAACTACTGGAGCGGACGGCTCGCGCCCTCTCCCGTCTTCCCTGGACACTTGGTGGACTTTGAGGCCGAACGTTAAAGCGCGTAAATACGAATCTTGATTTTCTCAAGGTGAGTATGTACATACTGTGCAATGGAACGACGAAAGATAACATGTGCTGATGCTCTCAATTTGTCGGTTTATTATGCTTCAGCTGTAAATATCACGAGAATCATTTGCTCACATTCTTAAATGGCAAACAAAAACAAAATAGTGGAGTTGTTGACGGTTAAAAGTTGTGACAACTTGTAGTTTTTTGATAACGTAGACGTAAATAGAATAGTTTTTCGATGGAAACCCAAGATGGAGAATTCACTGCCGAAAACTGTTTGTCTTTTGTGCTGCAAACAAGTTCAATGGGACATATCAACTTCGCTAGATAGAAGAAAGGTCGGAGTAGAAACTCTGACAAAGCTATTTTGTTTGAAAATCAACATTCATACTGAAGATCACATTTTGAAGTTGCTACAAGGACCTAAAAGTTCTTTGAAGAACTTTAGCTTTTGCTCCGGATGCTTCAACAAAATTGAGACAGCGGTTGAGCTACAGCTTCAGCTAGATATTTTGAAGAATGAGGTGTTTCGGGAACTTTTGAAAGGCAAGGATGTTGTTCAGCAAGTGACAAAGATCAGAGCTGCAATTCAGGAATGTGCCAATACTTGTAAGTCGAAATTTAGCATCAAAGTTTGTATTTTTCTCTTAAAATTTTGGTGTAGATCATGTTTTACACGATGTAATGTCTTTTGATTCGTTCCTCCACAGATTTTACTCTTGTGGGAACAGACAGTCGGATCTCTGCAGATAACGTCCAGAATCAGACTGATATCAACGTTGGGGAAGTTTCGGATCTGTTTCCAAATTCTGAAAACATACCTGACATTATTCGTAAGGACGAACGTACATGTAAGGACTATACGTGATTTGCGAATGTTTGAAGGGTATTTACTGACTTATAGTTCATGATTCCAATGTTTTTGTTTCTAGTTTCAATTATTCGGCCAAGATCACTTTCCATAGATTCTCTGACGAAGGTGAAGAACAAAGATGTGTCGAATGCAGGTGATGGCCCAAAGAAACCCCCAAGGTCTACAAGCACGACCACTACTGGCGTCAAGCTGGTGCCAAACGGAACCGGAACTAATTCTTGTTCGCAAGGTAATTGTTGTTTGGTTGAAAGTGATACTATTGTGTATATAACATCACACTCCTGCAGGTACAAACCTATGGGTGGGTTATGTTTATTCCGTTCTTGGTTCACATAATTGAATTGACAAAAATGCATTCGAAATATCCTTCCTTATGAAATTAGTAGTTAACTTTGACTTTAAGATCTCTGCAGTTTAAAATATAATGTTACACATATCCCAGAAACCATAACAATCCTTAACATAGCCGGCCAAAAACAGTACGTTCCCCTATCAGTTTACAACTTCGTTTACATCTTATACTGTTACAACCAACCAAGCCAGGCATTAAATTAAGCACTGCTACTACCGTCCCGGTTCTCCAAATATTATAAATAATATACTTTGACTTCAGACTCAGACTTGTTAACCATGTTGGGTACTCAGTTAAATTAGCACTTTATCACTTCTTTCTTGGTCCTGCGAACAATGGAGATCTTCTAAGGTTTCTGACTGCCTCCAAAAGCTCCTCCTTGCTTGGTTCGGGTACACCGGTCTTTCCTCTGCTCAGTTCCACTACTTGGTTCAGTTCTTCCTTGTACCCATATGCGGAGTTCTTGCTTCCATTGGAGACCACCAGTATCTTGTTTCGGATAGCGAAGCTGGCAGCAGGGTCCTTTGACTTCAGTTCCTTCCCTTTGGCAATTAGTATCTTTGCTAGTTCCCTCTCAGCTTTTGGTCGCATTGGCTGAATGCTCACTGACTTGAACTCTTCACTCCATGCCAGTTTGCTCTTGCTTTCAAGGATCTTCCACTTTTCTGACACCCTCATCACGTATACTTTGTTTGAGTGATACTATCGAAAGATATTTTCAAGCTACTTTGGTGGAATCGGGGTCTGTGCGGGCGTGTGGTATAAATCAGTAACTACTTTCTCAAAACTATGGTGCGTGAGGTTAGAAAGCAGTGCTAGTCATGTATGGCATAAGTCTCAAAGTTTAAAGCATTCAGCAGATGAATAGCTTCAAGACAAACTTGCTGAGGGGTTCCGCGGCAGAGCTGAATAGTGAGTGGTTTACTATATTACTATATTGATTGTAAAATCATTTCCTTTGCAGAACCCAGAGACGTTACGCGTTCGGAATCTAGAGAATCGCTGAATATCCACGGACCAGGCCAGATCTCTTGCAGCGAGCAGAATGTAGAGTCTGATGATGATATAATTGCAATTGAGGTAGAAGATCCGTTGCGACTAGATGTGTTTCCATTGCATGAAACTCTAGTAACCGGCAGCAACAACAAGAAGATTGCAGAGATAGAAGTTGATCCAATCGAAACGCTGACTTCGGACGACTCTCTCGAAGAAGACCCATTCCAGTTGGGTCAGGACGCTATGGACTTCTTGGACAATGACGTCAATGTGATAGAGTATGAAATAGAGGAACACATCCTAGAGGAACTAGAAAAGCAACATGATAGAAACGACGAGCAACAACGTGTAGAACAAATCGTGGCAGAACGACCTTTGCACTCATCACAGAACTCGACGGGAAAGCACGACCAACGCAAGATGACAGTGGGAACATGGGTTAACGTGGAGCCAGGGCAAAATCAGTCTCACGTACCCGCAGTTGTTGATATTTCTGCAACAATCCGAGAATCCATCAAGGAGAGAATCTGCCAAGCTGTTATACTTGAACAGGCTGAAAATTCAAGTTACAAAAGTACCACCACAGAAAGCGCTGATGAAGATACCAGCTCGGATCGAACAGAACCCGGCTTTCTGGAACAACCTCTTTCTCCCCAGATTCCGTACCCTCAAGAGCAGCTTGCCCCACCCAGCACTCAAATACTTGAAGAACACGCTTACAGTATCAACTTAAACGAAGATGTGATTCTTTCTATCGGCCCTAGTGCAAGCAAACGAAAAGCGGTCATTGCTCAATCTCATACTTGTGACTTATGCGACACAAGTTTTTCCTGTGAGCCCGAACTTAGTTTGCACATTCAGGATATGCATTCGTTTATCCCAAAGGACTCTCATCAATGGACTTGCAACGCCTGTTCCGAAGAGTTCTACGCTCACAAGTATCGTTACGTGAATTCAAAGAAGTATTACGAACTTCCCATGGCTTCAGGACGCACTCAGCTGTTTTCAACGTTTGTAGAACTCTGTACTTTTCACGATCGCGCTTGCCTTGGATCTTCAGGTTCATTTTCTCCGTTGCCTGAACGTCTTCCTGTTGATGAACTGGATCAGTTGTCGGCCTCTCAAGCAGTTTCTTCAAGGCCATCATCACCACCACCCAAAAAGCGAAAAAAATCACCAGTGGAAGCGATAATCAAGAGATTTGAGAGAATGCAGAATGATGGTCAGGTCTACACTCCAAAACAAAAACAAAAGTCTGCTAGAACTTGCGTCTACCTCGTGATGAATGGAAGTTTCGGTCCTGCTAAGAACGCTTTGAAAGATGTTGTCGAATGCTACTTCTGCCTCATGGGCTTCAAGTCTGCCCTAGTCCTTGCGTTGCATCTGCGTGAAGACCATTGGGAACAGCTGGATCTTCCGATGCAAAATGCTTTGGACTTCAATTGTACCAGATGTGGAAGCATTTTTGACAAATTAGACGGCAATATCCGAGGTCATTTATACTTTGAAGTCGACACCCACCTCCAGTCATGCTACAACGCAACCGCGAACTGTAGTGCGAATCTAACCTTAAAACTACGATGCCCCATGTGCGTCGAAGTCTTCCACGACGAGGCCACCTTCATGGATCACGTCTACGATCATTGTGAACCAGTTTTGGGATCTCACTGTGACATCTGTGAGTTCAGAGCCGGGTCGTCTCAACGGTTAACAACACACCTTTATTACCGTCACGGCATAACTCGCTACCGGGAAAAGTACTTCTTCTGCTTCTTCTGTAAGAAATGCTATTTGTCTCCCAATGATGACATTCCTTCGGGACAACTGGATCTGAACAGTATGGACCATTTCAAGTCTTTCGCCGCCACTCATGCAAGATGCCGTGCAAAAGGAAGTTTCCCCCCTCCGAAAAGGCTGAATTGTAGAAAGTGCCCAGTCAAAGTAGATAAAATGTCGACACTATTTCTACATGAAGACACCCAGCATTGGAATCGCTACCTGACAACATGTGTCTCTTGTGCCGAAACCTTTGGCACTCTTGAAAAACTTCAAAAGCACCAATCTCAAGTTCACCAAGTGCCTTCGATTCCTTGTACTGTTTGCGGCGTGCAGTTCCTCAATATGAACTGTTTGCAGGACCACCGAACAAAGTTCCACTTGGAGGCTGCTTGGCTCAACTGCGAATTTTGCCCAGCATCGTTTTTGGACCGGCCGTCTCTCAAGGTACACAATTCCCGAATGCACAAATGCCGAGTCTGTGGTCAAGGCTTCAGGACCATCAATCTTCGAAGTGTTCATGAGAAGAAAGTTCACGAGTACATGTCAGATGATGTTCCCGATTAGCGGTTAGTTAGGTTAGAAATTTATGGTCGATACTTTTACAACTTTTAATAATTCATACTACGAGCGAATATACAATTAATTTGGGAACCTGGAATAAGTTAAGTTGACTGACAGGCTTATCACAATGAAACGTAAGACTGATTCATGTTCTCTGTCAGAATCAGAGATACGCATGCCATAGTATTTGGTGTAGCGATTTTAAGCTTATATATTCAGAAAAGACTGTTTTTATTTATGAACGGTTAAAATAGTTTCAATCAAACGTATTGTGAATTGTATGTTGGGATAACCGTACTTTGTACGTCATTGATGTTGAATTCGTTGGTACCTCCTTATTTTAGATTTGAAAAAACAGTTTTATAGTTGATACTGTTGGACAATCTCCTGGTTTGTAATTGGATTGCATATATACTTGTTTTCCTAGCTTTAAAGCAAGTCAGACGAATATACTTTTTAGTACAACTTGTTTAATGGTAAGTTTCCATGTAATACCATTTCAATCCTTGTTCGTTATGTATTCGATTGTTATGAAAAGGAAAAGGCTGTATATTAAAAGCTGAGTTTGAACCGCATCGTCAAAATACTATTCATTGTTATCGAAATTCAGGTTTACACTTGTTCAAAATACCACATTTTCAGCGACATGTTAACTGCGAATTGAAGTCGAGTTTCATGGTCACGTGGATTTTGTCATAATTCATCAATTTTGAAGAATTACAAATCATCAAAGCAAGGAATTCAATGGTCTTCAATAGGAATTTGGACTTATCGTATAGTCAGGCTAGTCAGGCCTAGAACGAAATTTAGCTTTCAACAGAAATGAGTCATTGCATTTTCCCTCCTTTGCTGTTTGCACAAAGCCGGTGATGATGATGATGTTTACTCCGCTTGCTCCAATCTACTCCACTCTGTCGTATAAAACCAACTTTTCCCGCCTCATCCCCATCATTGTGTTTCTGACTTGGAGTTGCAAGCATCTCTTAAGATTTCTCTGTTATAACCAAAGTAATATTTCATTAGTTCATCATGTCAGGACGTGGTAAAGGCGGAAAGGTCAAGGGAAAGGCAAAGTCCCGATCCAACAGAGCTGGACTTCAATTCCCCGTTGGTCGAATCCATCGTCTTCTTCGCAAGGGCAACTACGCTGAACGTGTCGGCGCTGGAGCTCCAGTTTACTTGGCTGCCGTCATGGAATACTTGGCCGCTGAAGTCCTCGAGTTGGCCGGTAACGCTGCCCGTGACAACAAGAAGACTCGTATCATCCCGAGACATCTTCAATTGGCCATTAGGAACGACGAGGAATTGAACAAGCTTTTGTCTGGAGTTACCATCGCTCAAGGCGGAGTCTTGCCCAACATCCAAGCCGTTCTTCTGCCCAAGAAGACCGAAAAGGCCAAGGCCTAAGATGACTTCTTATACAACTCTTTAACCCAACGGCCCTTTTAAGGGCCACCAAATCTTTCGAAGAGCAAAATTTTTCATCAGTTTGAGCCGTAAAAGCGCTTGATTGAGAGTTTGGTTTAATTCTTACTCATAATTTGTTGAATCTTTCCGGGCTCCCGTTCATGCAAAAGTTTTGCATTTCTATTTTTGGCTTCGTCAGCTTTTTATGGACTTGAAGTTGACACGAGAGTGAAGCCTGATCAATATTCATAACGAACGAGCAAGTTTTTAAAGGCACGAGCCATTACGATTTAGAAGCTTAATGTATTTTCAGGCAGAATTTTGACGGGAAAGCTGCATTTGACTTACATCCTAATGGCTTTGAGCTCTGGCTTATCCCATCTATAAAATTACCTGACCTGGCAACAATGGCTGGCAAAAGGTGAGCTGGATTAGAATTCTAAATTTACCATTAGATGTTGATTACTACTAGCGAAGGGAAGGGAAATCTAACAACAAAATTTACGTTTTCTAGAACCTTCACTTCATTCTCCCTTTGGGCGTGAATTGGTAAACCTTCCTGCCTTTGGCTGTTGATTCTGTCAACATCAGAAACGTTCAAGCAACCTTCCGTCTTCTACTGGGCAAATATCCGATCATGGCTCCGACCACAGCAGTTCCGAAATCCGCTGCTGATCCCAAAGAGCTCAAGAAGACTCCAACTCACCCGCCTGTCCTCACGATGGTCAGGGAAGCCGTCAGGACTCTAAGGAACCCCAATGGGTCTTCGCTGTATGCTGTCAAGCAGTTCATCGAGGGAAAATACCCGAATTTAGACATCAAGAGCCTGAATTCCGAAATCAATGATTGTGTAAAAGGGTGTATGGAAGCTAAAATCTTTGTGCAAACAACAGGCAAGGGCATCAATGGATCCTTCAAGCTTTGCGAAGAAGCCAGAAAGCCCACCACCGTCAGTCGCAACCCCAGAGTCTACCGATTCTCATCGTCTGAATCTGATGACTCTGAAGAGGACGAAAAAGAGTCCGAAGAAGAGGAAGAAGTGCAGCCGGTTAAGAGCGTCGCTGTGACACCGGAAGCAAAGGCGCTTTTAAATTCCGTTGGTCCTACTTCCGAGGAATTCGTTCCTGACATAGTTGTAGAGGCAGATGGAACCCAAGCAGTTAGTGAAGCGTCCAAGAAGGAAGCCATTACAAGGATGGCCATGCAAGTCGATGCGTGGCTTGCTGAATGTTAAGCTTGTTCAATCTTTAATTATTGGCAAGGCATGCTTGCATAGTAGTCAATTCTAATGTGTGATCTCGTGTGATATTTTACCTGCATATTTTATAATACTTGAAAATCCTAAAAAAAATCCAACGGCCCTTTTCAGGGCCATCAAATATTCCGAAGAGCAAATCAAAAACAGCTATAAAAGAGCTGAACTCATAGAGTTAAGTTTCTTGGCTCAAACCTTTCATTTTTAACTACATTTAATGGACAAATGGATATCATAGAGATTTCATATCATCATTCTCATTAAAGCGCACTTCTTTCTCAAGACCTGTATTTGGGGCGATGTGAAACAGCTTTTGCGACCCCACACCACTCCATGTTAAAGCTCCGTTCAGCTCTCCCCGTTCATCATCATGCGCCATACATACTGCCTACTCCGCTTGCACCGAGTTACACCGGCCAGCAGTATATAAAGCACAACTCTTTCACTCATCATCATTTACTGTTTGGTTATTGTGCCGTTCGGAAGTCTACCAAATTTCTCTGTAGCGTTCATCAAGTGTACTTGTTCAAACCAAGCTATCAACATGCCACCAAAGGTTAGCGGAAAGGCGGCCAAGAAGGCTGGAAAGGCCTCGAAGAACATCACCAAGGGCGACAAGAAGAAGAAGCGCAAGCGCAAGGAATCTTACGCCATCTACATCTACAAGGTGTTGAAGCAGGTCCATCCGGACACCGGAGTCTCTTCCAAGGCCATGTCCATCATGAACTCGTTCGTGAACGACATTTTCGAGCGCATCGCTGCTGAATCTTCCCGGTTGAGCCACTACAACAAGCGGACGACCATCACGTCCCGGGAAATTCAAACTGCCGTGCGTCTCCTGTTGCCCGGTGAATTGGCCAAGCACGCTGTGTCCGAAGGCACTAAGGCTGTGACTAAGTACACATCTTCCAAGTAGATGTTAGTTGTTGATGAATGACTGATTCAAAATTCTATAACCCAACGGCCCTTTTAAGGGCCATCAAATCTTCCGAAGAGCAAATTCAAACTGACCTGAAAAGCCGTAAAAGAGCTGAGGTTTTGAAGAATACTTGTTTTTTCATCCATGCACATTACATTTTGAAAATCTCGAAAAAGCAAGAAGTTTAGGCGACACGTGTAGCCGTAGCTGTTTGATAGATTTGGTAAATACATTTTGAAACAAGGATTGCATATGCACAGATAAGAAGTAGACGACTGTGTGATATTTCAAACTACGACTAGCTTCAACTTCAAAAAATTCTCTAACACCAACAAAGAAAATTAGCGCCAAGCCTGCATTCCCTGCTTTTACGAACAAAGGCGTTCCACCCTAGCACCGCCCATTTCCTCTTCAATCTACTCCGCACGGCATCAATCTACACCAGTCTGCTTCAATCTACTCCAGTTTTCCTTTAAATACTCCTCGCTCATCTTCAAGCCTCTTCATTCTGCGTTTGTCTGTTGAAGTGTCAACTTGCTTAAGTGACTGTTCGAATCTTACTTTTCTGTTATATATTTAAAATCTTCCATTACTTGAATCATCGCCATGGCTCGTACCAAGCAAACCGCCCGTAAGTCCACTGGAGGAAAGGCCCCTCGTAAGCAGCTGGCCACCAAAGCTGCCCGTAAGTCGGCCCCGGCGACCGGAGGAGTTAAGAAGCCTCATCGTTACCGCCCCGGAACCGTCGCTCTCCGAGAAATCCGTCGTTACCAGAAGAGCACCGAGCTTTT